>JAPSES010116846.1:0-16973 GCA_029822895.1 Maxillicosta whitleyi | reverse complement strand
ACTTTAATTGAATTGTTCTGTCTATGGAACTGAACTAAAATGATTGTTAATATATTAGTTTAATTTTAACATTTCACTGGACTCTTTGGCGGGCCGGATTTGGTCCCCGGGCCTCATGTTTGACCCCCCTGGTGTTTGTAAATTTAATTTGTAAGACTTTTGGACTTTTGTTTGGGTAAATAAAACCCATTTGAAAATCTTTAATTCAGTCTAATGGTTATTTACCGTTGGATCCATCTCAGTTTCTTTTATTCTGTAAAAATATGTAACTTTTTTCCTTTTAAACTTAATTTCATTGTATCTTTGTATGACAATAATATTTTTTTTACCACATAATTCTTACATAGTGCCACAATAAGGTTCATAATATTCGTTTCCATCCATAGTTTCATTCATTTTTTTAATCATTGATGATGCAGAATCGAACCACTGCATCCACTCTTCATCCTAAATTACAGTAATTAGAGTAAAATAAGTAAAATTTTAACAATATTATGCCTCAGTTTATCATTTACACATGTATAATGGATGACAGTGAATCTACAAATATACAAAACGTTTATTAACAGGGTTATTATGGTACTATTTTACTGGTCTGATCCACCTGAGATCATATTAGTGTGAAAACCTTCTACTGATCTAAACTATTGATCCACTAATCCTATCAATACAAATAAATAATTGGTGTAAAATACAGTTTTTCATCTTTTCACGGTCATCAGATATGACCCATTTGGACTTTTAGAGGCTCTGTAGTTACCATGGAAACACCGTCATCTTCTACAACATTGATTCACCAGTAAAAGTATGTTCAGTTAATGATAAATTTCATGGAAAAACTCACCTTTTCTTCATTTGTTTTCTGTTTTGCTACGATAACCTTTGGATTTACTCTGAGCTTTTATGGCCATCAACAGGATCAGTCAATTAAACAGAAGAAAATAGATGATTTTCACTGGAAAAATGCAAAATAATGGTATAATAAATGGTGATAAATCACTTAGGAAAGGTTACATTGAGAGAAAAATTCATTTGGGAGCTGCTGTAGAAGTCACGCTGGGTTCTTATGGTTTAATATCTTTAATTTTTGCACTTCTTAAAGTCATCCCGTGGGTCGGATCGGACCCTTTGGTGGGAAGGTTTTGGTCCATGGAACACCTGTTTGACACCTGTGGGTTAGAGCAAAGGAAAGCTGATATCACAGAAGTTAACAATCTTTGTCTTTACTAGAAACTGAACATGTGGGTCAAAGGGATAAATAATTAAGGACGGCCGAGCATCAGATTTAAAGTAATTAATAAATACACAAGATAAGATTATGATATGACTTTATTTATCCCATCGTTGGGAAATTCCACTATCAGCAGAAACAAGTGAAAAATGAAAATATACAATACACAATGTTTTATGTTATCTTAATTTTACCTTATCTTATCTCTATATTATCTTATGTTGTCTTATTTTACCTTATCTTAATCTTATTTTATGTTGTCTTATTTTAACTTATCTTAGGCTTATTTTAATCTTTATCTTATCTTATGTATACTTGTTTTACTTTATCTTAATCTTATTTTATGCTGTCTTATTTTACCTTTTCTTATGTTGTCTTATTTTACCTTATCTTAATCTTTATCTTATCTTATCGTACTTTACAATATCTTATCTTATTTTATCTTATCTTAATCTTTATCTTATCTTGTCTTGTCTTATTTTACCTTATCTTAATCTTTATCTTATCATACTTTACAATATCTTATTTTATCTTATCTTAATCTTTATCTTATCTTATCGTACTTTACAATATCTTATCTTATTTTACCTTATCTTAATCTTTATCTTCTCTCATCGTACTTTACATTATCTTATCTTACTCTTTATCTTATCGTACTTTACAATATCGTATCTTATTTTACCTTATCTTAATCTTTATCTTATCTTGTCTTGTCTTATTTTACCTTATCTTAATCTTAATCTTTATCTTATCATACTTTACAATATCTTATTTTATTTTATCTTAATCTTTATCTTATCTTATATAAATATGTAAGTCATCAAGTAACAAACACATCAACATTAAACTAACAAATCTAACATAGAGCCTTTGTTTTTTTCATCTATTATTTTACCCCAAAGTCAGTCATTTGAGTTGAAAAGCCTGATATTATATTATACGCCTAGAGAACCCTTAGCAGTCCTGTTAGTATCATGTAAATGAAAATGTGCTGTTGGTGCCTTAAATGTCTGAGGTGATCATCCGTTGAAATGCTTTCAGCGTCCGACAGACACTGAACAAACAGCAGAGGCTCCTGTGTCATAGAAGCAAATTTACATGGAAATGATCCAGCTTGTATTTGCATCATCTTTCACATGTTTACGTAAAACACTTCCTGTTCGGTATGAACTACAGACAGATGGTGAGCGCGACACACATATGTGAGGCGATAACATGCAACACTCAACGCTCGGCCTCCGGCTTCTAAACTTCCACCTGTTGACAAATGTGTGAAACGTACCAGACCGCCACACATTCATGGGAGGGATTCCTCTGCATTCATGAGATGGATTTCAGACACTGTTTTTTTTCATCCGTTCAACATGATTTTGAGGATTAACCCCTGAATATAAACGAAAAATAATCAGGCTAATGACGTTCATTTTATCTTCTGCTCATTTAATTATATTTTTCTTTTTTTTTTAATTCAAGGTATAGTTTTTTTTAGATGTTATCTGCTTTTTTCCAACTTTTCCAGTAGAGCCTCGACACCGTCACGTCCAAAACTGTCCTACATACGAGTTTTGTATGCTCTGTCTGCGTCTGTAACGTTACGTCCAGTCTGCGTTACTTTTGTCGCCGTCGTTTATTTAGTTTAATCTCCACGCTGCTAACATTACTCCTTCGTACCTGCTGCTTTTAAAACAAAGACAATGACTGAATTCAGCTGAAAAACTGATATTCTGTGTGATTTTAAGTAGAAAAAAGTACACCTAAGCCTGAAAGTCACCACTCTGGGCATCGAGTGCCCTTATAACCCTTTTAATTTTAGCGTCACACTGCTATTAGTGGTATCAGAGTACTTTTATAGGTACCGTATTTACCGCAATATGAGGCGCCCTTAAAAGCCTTTGATTTTCTCAAAAAACAATGGTGCGCCTTTTAACCCGGTGCGCCTTATTATGTGTGCACTGAGTTCCAAAATCTGTAAATCTTGATTGACTTTCGGACCATTTCCACAGACAAAGGGACGTGATATGTACACTACGTACGCTGGCAGCAATAAACCAATTAGAAAACAGTGCTTAAAGCTACATACAGTACGTACGCTTACCTCCGCCACGCTTCCGGTAGGTAGGTACACTGTACTACCGATGTGCTGCAAAACAACATTTACACCCATTTACTAAGACTGGGCGAGTTAGGCCACCTTATGTGAATGAACGGTGGATGCCTTTGACTGTTGTCCGAGCATTTGCGAAAGGGAATGGGAACCCGACATGTTTGATGGCGAAATTGCCCAGCTGTTCAATTCCGATACAGAAGATGAGGACTGGGATGTAGTTGTGACAAAAGATTGAGCAAAAAATAATGTGTGTGTGTGTTCTAATTCGTAGTGACTTGGTAGCTCAGTGGTGAATGCCAATGACTTTAGTGCGGAAGATGGCTGGTTCAAGATCTCTTGGGAAAGGTTCTTAATGCTATATATCACAATGTGTCTGCAAGCCTGGTTGTGTCAGGAAGGGCATCCGACATAAAAACCTGTGCCAGGGTGATTCACTGTGATCTTGGAAGGGAAAAGCCGAAAGAAATCGTCATATTTTCACTGTTTTGCTTCCGTTACCTTGTGTTAGCATGCGCCGAATAATAACAGTGCGCCTCATGTATGGGTTAAGTACAGAAATAGACCCCGTAACTGAGACTGCGCCTTACAATCCGGTTCGCCTTATGGTACTCACACTCAGTATCAGACCCGATATCAGATACTGGTATCAGAATCGGTGCGTCCCTAATCTTCACCACAAACCCTGACTTTTCTTTCCTGCATTTACAGCTTTTGTTGTTTTTCCTGAGACATCTTTTCTCTACGGCCGTACGAGTCAGTGATTTTGCGAATTTATCAATCGCTACGTCTCCTTCGTGTCTGTTGAAGAGACTCGAAAGAAACTGCAGATCCTTCCGTAGAGAACTTGGTTTCCTTTCAACATAGCGTACTGTAGGCGTTATTATTCTTGCTTTTCTCTACAGAACAAAACCAGAGGAAAAAAAAAAAAAAAAAACATTATCTGCTTACACTGGTTTCCTACCGTTTTTATTGAAGGCGTGAGAAAAAGTACCAGTCACCGAATCAAATTTTCGGTTAAGAAAAAAAAAAAAAGAAGAAAGAAAGAAAGAAATCCCACAGAAGCTCAGGTGCCAGCGGCTCCTGGTCGAGAATTGCTGTGTTAAATGAACTAGGAAATGAGATGTGATGGATGCTGAGTAATTAGCCATAGGTGTTGATGGGAGCCTGTGGTCAATTATGTGCTCTGTCTGTCAACTGTTGTTTTATCCCAGATGGTTAAATGGACAGTCAGGCGGTGTGGACATGCTAGAACACACACTCCCCATAAAAAACCTTGGGAGAACACGCACGTCTCTTTTGATATGGTTTTGACCAAGATAAAATGATGAAAGTGGGGGTCGGATTTTCTCTACAATTACACTGTCAACTGTCACAGTATGTAATGAATGTGAACGCTGACCTTCATACAACAATAAGCGGTGAAGGCAGCGGCAGCACTTGGAACACAGACTGCAATGTGATCAAAGCAGCATTTCTCCACACTGTTATCCATTAATAAAAATGCTATCGATTGTGATCACCGCACCTTTCACATCTTAATGGCATCCAACAAACAAAGAGCCCACTAAGGGTGTTTTATTCCTTCGCAAATATTTTGATAACAAGTCCCTTTGTCCTCTTGTCCTTTTATCATTAATGAGATTCAAACAGTAGGAGTGTGGAATAAAAGAAGATGACAGCCACTTTCGTGTTAGTTTTATCACACCTGCATGTTGCCATTTGACAGTTGTGGCGTTTCAGTGTCACAGGTGACTATATTTGGACAAAAGGGGCGGGGGGGATGGTAACCATTAGATAACTGACAAGAGTAGAACTTCATCGAATGGTGTCATTAGTGTATTTTTATGTTCATATTTTACTGTCTCTGTCGTGTAAGCAGAGTAACTTATTTGCATGTATTACTGAATAAATATATATCTAGTTATAACATAGAAGTATGCATAAAATAAGTTGTTATTGAAATTAATTAGTTATTATGATGAGGAGTTGTTATCACATTTATTGATTATTGTATTTGGAGTAAATATTTAACCCATAAATACCTGGCGCTACACTTGTGTCTATTATCACCATTTATTATAATATTATTCTGTGTCTTTTGCGTATTTTCAGTCAAAATCAGATGTTTTGTTAGATTTAATTTATTGATCGTGTAGATTTTTATAAAAGTTCAGATTAAAGTTGAGGGATATTGTATCAAAAACAGGAAAAAAAACTGAAGAAAAAGTGACTTTTTCAGTAAAATATATCATTCACGGAACATAAAATAAGTGTTTCCATCCACTGTCATTGATCCGACTCCATGGGTTTTACTGGTGAATCAATGTTGTAGAAGATGACGGTGTTTCCACGGTAACAGAGCGTCTGAACGTCCAAATGACAAGATGACAAACTGTATTTTACACCAATTATTTACATTTACAGGTATTTAACATTTAAGATCAGTAGATGGTTTTGGTTGTTTATGGATTAAAGTGTATATAAATAAAATAGTTCATACAGTAAATCTGATTTGTGTGAGGTAACTGAAAAAGTGTGTGTGAAGGGTTTGTTGTTGCAGATGTTTTTATGTTAAAATATGTGTTAAAAATATAGAAACAAAAGTGTGTCAACGCAAAGGAAGCGGAATGAATTAAATTTTCAGTTTGTAAAAAGGGGGTGGAGTCTATAGGTTATGCTTCTTCCCACTCGTTTTTGAGCTTTTTGACTATGTTGTATGTTTCTGTGTTATCTGATGATGCTCCAAATAAAACTAAACTAACTAACTATTACACATGTCTGAGAAAGTATTTATAAGCACTTTAACATTATGTATAAGAAAATTTTTTAGGTGAAAAATGTCAAATTACTGCTCGGTAATGCATGGACTTTACGCAAACAATCCAAACACGCAGAAAGTGACATCAAGTAGGCCAAAACCTTCAAAATAAAACGCATTAAATCAGATTGACTCCTGAAAAAACTGTCAGATTTAGATATTTTTTCTAGACAGAAGTCAAACAGAACGGCTTCTGCAACATCCAGAGGCTGTTTTCCTGCGTCCACATCAGTGTCCATTTCAAGCTGCTCGTTATTGCCCCTGAGTGGAAACCCTTTCCTGTGTTTTTTCTGTAGATTACAGTCACCAGGCTAGAGACAACAGGACAAATTACACTTACAACAGCCTGAGCACTGGTGTTTGAGGAACAGTTTAGATAAATATCCTGTGGATGTTAATAAATAACAAAAAGGATCTGCCAGGAATCTGTGGAAACAAACAGTTAATTATCATTTTGTTGGAATATGTAATCACCATGTGTGTTTTTTGTTTTTATTTCTTAATCCTTCCAAACTGTTCATTTCTTCAGCCTTCAACATTTTGTTTCAGGTCAAATTTAACCCACACCCAGAATTCCCTCATAGTAAATGTCTAAACCAAATGTTGAACCACAGATTTATTCAGAATGTCTAAATAGAATATCCCACATTAATAAATATATGTAATATATAAATATAATGTTTCACAGCAGGAAGAGCATATTTATTTAAGTTTTACAAACTCATCTATCACACAGTATCATGTCCTGTTTCACATAAACATATAAAAACATTATGATTTATATATAAAATTGACCTCAGTGTCTAAAAATCTGTAGCACCTGCAGATAAATATAACATTAAAAAATATTTTCATTTTTGTGTATTTTGGCAAAATTTAAGGAAAGTCATCAAATTCCAGAATAAAAGAATGATATTTAGTTTTTTTTTTTTTTTTTTACTACTGTTGAATATCAGAATGGGTCAAATTTGGCCCGACTAGTATATGAAGGTTAATTCTCTTTCTGTTATTTTATTTCAACCTTTCTGCCCATTGATGTTTGAGAAAAAGGTACATTAGAGATACAGACTGGACCAACAGTACACATGTAAATACAATTAAATGTACCATGTATATATGAAAAACTTTACCTAAGAAATGCATGTTGATGGAAAATTAGAAAAAGCAATAAATAAATAAATAAATAATTAGAAATTTTAAAAAGGGGGATAGGGAACCACCTCATTCACAGCTTCCATATACAGTAAATACATGCGGAGTTCTGCTGAAAAATCCACATGAATTTAACCTGTAGTTACATACCATCTTTAAGCAACATCAAACATGCAGAGTTTTATGTTTAAGCCCACTGATAAGACAAAGGATGGTCTATAGCAACATTCCTTGTTGCTAGGTTTGGGTCAACAACCACTTTAACACAAGAGACGGACACTGGTCTCACATTTTGGACCTCGACATCTCCCTGTTCACCTTTAACTGTCACAGTTAATATCGTCAGTCATGAGCCCCAGGCGTCCGATGGCCTCGGTTCGGCTGTAGTGTCAGTTTTCAAAGTGCAGGCGACCGGATCACAGTCAAACTTTGTAATGTAGGCGAGTACAGAAACCTTTCTGGAGGCAGTCGTGGTGGTCGTACATACAGAAAACCGGTTTTCTGCTGTGTTTATTTGTCCATTTTCTCGCTTATTTTCCACATTTTAGATGCTTTTTCTAACTGAGAAGACGAACCATAGCATTGGCACCAAGTAAATCTGTCTCGTCAGATGTTGAATTATAAAAGTCATTGAATTTGTACCACTGAATCTCGTTTGCTCTATGAAAAAATTCAGATGCAAAAAATTCAGTGCTATAAATTCAGTTGGTTTTGTAATTCAACATCTGATGAGACAGATTTATTCCAGACTCATGCATCTGAGAATGACACTATGGGCAGCAGCGTCAAACATACAGCCCTTTGCTGGGCCAAAACCACCACCAAATGGTCCAAACTGACCCGTGGGATGAATTTACAAAGTCCTTAATGGTTAAAATGGTCAAACCTTAGTTCAGGGGTCACATACAGACCAGTAAAATAATAGCATAAAAATCCAAAATTTGAACAACATTCTGCTTGTAACTAAATGTTTTGTGCGTAAATCCACTCCAAACTGTGTAATATTGTTAAAATTATACTTATTTGTCACAGGAAATTAAAAGGATTGTCAATAAGTAAATAGTATTGTACCTTTTTGCACTAAAACAAAGATGAAAAATTTACAGTTGTCATTATTTATTGCCCTCAGCCCTCGCAACAGGATAACAGTTCATGATAGATAGATAGATAGATAGATAGATAGATAGATAGATAGATAGATAGATAGATAGAAAGATAGCTCCATGTCCACTGCACCTTCTCTGTACAGTATACCTGTATATTTTATATTTTGTTGACATTAGGGTTAGTGTATATAGTGTAAAAGACACTTACTAAAGAACAGCTCTAAAAGGGTTTCCTCTGTAAATAAATAAATAAATAAATACTGTAAATAAAGACTTCTCATTGTTTTTATACATTTCAGGGCATTATTATTAGTTTATTATTTTACTGGTCCAGCCCATTTGAGATGAAATTGAGCTGAATGTAACCCCTGAATTTACATGACTTACCCCCTCACCCTTTAGAATTAATTTAATTATTGTGAGAGATTTGGAATAAAAACGTGTCATCCAAGGAGTTTTGTCTTTGGAGGGAGTTGACTTCATAAATTCTGCTGAAATGTTTCTGTTTTAATCCATGTACATACAAGAATACAAATATAAAATGTATTTCAAACAGCATTATGTTTCCTTGCACCACACACACAGTCTGTGCTAATACATTAGCGGCACTAACATGAGGTCCCCCCCCCACCCTTTAAACATGAGCTGAAGATGAGATTATACATCAGTGTGTCCTTTTGTTTATGGAGAAGTCCCGGAGGAATTCCATAGCTTATTGGCACTTGGAAATTGCTTGACTTTAAGCAGACGTAGCTCTTTGTCCAGACTTGCTACAAACACTTAAATACGCGGGGAGAGCCTGGAAAAACAGGGATGAAAGGTGAACAATGGCAGGAGGGAGACAGAAAAAGTGATAAATACCAAGAAGACACATTTTAATAGTGAGAGAAATTCTCTTAGAAGCACAGAAGCTTTGTGTCAGAAGGTCAGAGGGAATCAGTGAATACATTCAAGCCGAAGCCCGGGCTGCAATCAATACAAACTAGATATAGTTCCTAATGTGCTTATGGATTCCTTGGTGCGAAAAAAGGAAACAGTTGTACTTCCTGTCTTTGTTTCCCCCTGTTGAGATTGCTTGAGAAAACAAAGTGTACAAACAGAGGAAGGCTAGCAACGCTGCAACTGGACTTTAATTTATGGTAGGGCTTGGGGGCGGGGGGCCATGGGGAAATAATTTGGTCGCTGTGATTCGCCCACAAACTAAGACGCTAATGAAACTGGAAGTCCTTATTAATAGCGTCTGAAATGAACTTCACTGTAGATTCGACGAAGCGACTGCGACGACCAAGCAGACCACCAGCAGACCGAGGCTAATGATGGAAAAGGATAATTTTTAATGGATTCGTTTTACTGCCCCGTTTTATGTCCGAGCCACTGACAAATGTCTCGGCACAATAAGACATGGACATAGAAAAGATTATTCAGTTTTGCTCACATGGGAATAAAAAATCAATACTGACCTTGTTGGCAAAAATCCAAGGGAGACCTGTGTAATTTGCGAGGGAGTCAGCAGTAGTAAAGGGTGTCTTTGTTGTGTCGGAGTGAAACGGGGCGGCTTTCTTCAGTTCCACCTCTACAAATAATAACAGATAAGAAGGATAAGGTGAAGACGCAGCACGTTTTACCGTTACCTCTCCCCCCACAGTCTATCTTAATTCACAGGCCGAGGTATTGATTGGGATGCTTTTGATGAGGCACGAGTTATTATCCATCACCGGCCGCCACTGTCAGCCCTGTGGAAAATCTGTCTTCGCCAGTCATTTCCTATATTATTCAGCTCTAAAATCTCATTTTCTTAAAGCAAGTAGTTTATTGTTCAGACAGTCGATTACCTGCGATAAATCAGTTTGATTACAGTTTGTCAAAAACGAAATATTCTCGAGTTCACTGCGACTCAATGCTGGTGTTTATTTTTATTTGTCACTTGGTGAGTATAGATCAGATACTATTACAAACCATGAGTTTTTATTATTATTATTATTATTTTGGTTGTTGCCATTTTGTTTTTTTATTTTGGAAATGTGATTGTATTAAAGTGGGGGCAGGGCTTATAAGGCTAAAGCTAACCAGGTTAAAGCTAACACTGACCGCACCTTCAGCTACTATAGTGGCTATTCCATTAGGCTTATACGTAAAACTTTTTTTTATTTCCACATTATCTTTATTGATTTTGTATAGAAGTTTAATACGATCAGTACTGTATGTCAACATTTAGTTAACAAAACATGTGTTGACGTATTATATACATTTTTATATGAAATAAAGTGCAACAAAAAATGGTGAAATAAACAAAAACATTAACCTTGTCAGATATAAGGGTCTTTGACTTAAATATATATCTTACAACCAAACAAAAAAATAAACACACACACACAGTTTCATGAAAATCTGCAATGTATATTTTGCGTAATCCTCCTTAAAGATGGACGGTAACGACACATAACCTCCTTGGCTGCACAAGCTAATCCTGCTAATACCACGGCTCCATTAGTCTGTTGGTGCGAGTTGGATCTGCACTTTCCATGAGCTTCACCATCTGAATGACACTAAATCTGCAGCGACCGCCTCAAACCTCAATACATAATGTTTGTTAGAAGTCGACAATATACTATTAATTATTCAAACTCTTCCACTGTTTGTCAAAGCCTACGTCTTAACATTGATTTGTGCTTTTAGTTCTTTATAGATTGTGGCTGTTCTTTGCATATTTTCCATCTAATATGACATGTCTGTTTGTTTCTTTTGGGATATGTATTAAAATATGCATTAAAACACAATCATTTGCTAAATTTGTCTCATATATAATTGCATTTACACTTTACAGATGCGCCGACTTTTCCGGGCCAATAAAAACATTGTTGAAACGTCAAGGTTTTCAACTTGACATTTTTCATGTGTAAATTGGAAGTAATAAAACTCATTTTCACTAAGAATGCTCAAGATTCTATGACCCATTTATAGCTGCTCTAGTATATTTTTAATATAATATGTTCAGGAACATTTGTTCTGTATTTGGACAAACAAATGCTTTTATTATAACAACAGTTATTAATTAGTTATAGAGACATTAAGCAGGTTTCCCTCCAAATGTAGATGTTCAGCTTAAGTTATTATCTCTTATATCTGTTAATCCATTAATCCTATCAATACATGTCAGTAATTGGTGTAAAATTCAGATTGTCATCTTTTCGTGGTCATCAGATCAGATGTTCAGAGGCTCTGTAGTTACCGTGGAAACACCATCATCTTCAACAACATTGATTCATCAGTAAAACCCATGGAGTTGGATCAATGACAGTGGATGGACACACTGGGTTCATGTTCAGTTAATCATAGATTTGACTGAAAAAGTCACATTTTCTTCAGTTTTCTCTGTTTCTGATATAATAACTCTCAACTTGAATCTAAGCTTTTATCAACATCTACATGATCAGTGAATTAAACATAGGAAAATACATGATTTACACTGTTAAAATATTAGAATAAAATAGTGATAAATCATTTAAGAAAGGTTAAATACAGAGGAAAAAACTCATAAAATAATGAATGAATGAATTTGTTTTGTCCTTTACATGAATCACTGCACTTACAACAATTACCGTAATTTCTGGACTATAGAACGCACCTGATTATAAGCTTCACCCAGTACATTTTTAAAGGAAAAAACATTTTGTACATATATAAGCCGCACCTGTATATAAGCCGCATGTGCCCACTCTTACCTTTTCTGCCCGAGCACCCCTGGCGGCCGTTAAAAAAAATGCATAAATTAGCCGCATCATTGCATAAGCTGCAGGGTTGAAAGTGTGTGAGAAAAGTCACGGCTTATAGTCTGGAAATTACGGTATAATAAAAAACATAAAAACCAAAAAAAAAAAGAATAGAAACAAAGCTTTTTTTTGTTTGTTTGTTTGTTTTTGCTTATCCTCTTCACCTGATACACTTACTTACATTAAATTAAATGTGTACAAACAGCATTCAAACCATAAAAACATCAAAAACAACTTAAACATATCCACCATCAATTCAATATTCCTAAATATTTTTTTTAAACTTTGCCAAAGAAAGGAGTGAACAACTTAAATATACCATCAAGTCCATCCCATAATTTCACACCTACGACACTGGTCTATCTAGATTTCACATTTGTCCTCACTTCAGTCTATTCACAAATATGAACAACCCCACCCCCTTCATGAAAGAAGTCCTAAACACAGCTTTACATCGACTTCAGCTACAGTGACAAGTGAGAAAAAGCAATGATTTGAGAGTTTGACAGTGAGCAGAATGAAAACCTGTCCGTGCTGTCTCATTTTTTATGAACGCAGTAGGTGTGTAAAGGCGGCGTGTGTGCAGCTCTAAGAATGTGGCCCCGCCGTGTAACGTGATCCCCTTTAATCGGCGTGTACGCCTGTGAAATCTAACATGAGCCTGCCGACACTTTGTTTCTGTTTGGCATCAGAGCTATTGGACGGCCTCTGACCTACTTGTGAGCCGCTGCCCATCAGAACGCCGCATTACTGCTCTTACATACCTAAACTGGCCGGAGATCACCGAGAGGATCAACATCAGATTAAAACAACAGATTAGCAATGGAGCACATTGGGAAGGGGCCGTTTATGTCAAGTGTGAGTTCATTCTTCGAAGTGGAGTTTTAACAAATCAGTGTTTAGGCTCCGATATGTGATTTACTGGTTTATTCCATCCATTCATCATTAAGAGGCAGAGTGTTTAGGGGGGGGGGGTCGTAAGTAGAGAAGATATAATGTAAATGTTGTGGTCCATATGGTTATTATCACCTCATAGCAGCTTATCAGCTTGCGATACTAATCCTACATCCCATTTCAGTAAAGCCCCTCCCTCGGTCAGCTTCATATGGGCTGAATGGAGGCGTCATAGATCCTGCCTGTTTCAGTTTCTACATTTCTGTTTTAATAATGTTTCTGCTTTTTCTGCGTTAACCTCCTGAGACGCAGGAAAGCAAAAAAAATTTGGCTTTTTTATTTTATTTTATTTTTTTTTTAGTTCATTAAATATGTTTGGAACAGCTTTTTCTGATACTTTTTGTAATCTATCTATTTATGTATTTAATTATTTTTGCAGTGTTCAATGTTTTTTTTTAGTTTTTTACCCCCACAATACCCATAAGGATACCCAGAGGGGTATTGTAATCCATGTGTCTGTCTGTCTGTCCATTCAAGGACGTAATGGCATTGAGATATCTGCACCAAATTTATACTCTGGATGCATCTTTGCATAAAAATAGGTGACCTTAACCTACTTTTTCAAGGTCAAATGGCCGTTATAATATGTAAGTACTTTCAAATATACATAAATATGTAATAAGTTTTACATAAAAACAATGAAATCTAAGTTATAGGACAGCAACTTTCAACAGAATCTTTCGCTGTATTTGGATTAAACGATGTTCTGTTTTTATAAGTAAAGCTGTGAAACCCTACAGACGACAAAAAATGAACTGGGTCTCAGGAGGTTAAGTGTTTGTTGTTTCTTAAAATGTTAATCAGTGAAATAACTAGTAGTTTAGTTAAAAATCTATAAGTTTTATAAATTATCTGAAATAATAATGTTGATGAAGCTGCAGAACTATTTCAGGGAATGAACACTAATCTATTTCTGTTTCTCTATTTAAACTAGTTCTATGGCTTTTCTACATTGATTAACTCTGTATTTTTAGTTATGGTTTTAATCAGTTAAATAATGAGTAGTTTTGTTAAAAATCTGTGGGTATTACTTTATGTAAGTTTGTGCGTATATTACGATTAGGCACCTCTGTGCAGATATTTATGGTGTATGTATATATTATGTACGTAGATAATCAGAATTGATGTTTACGGGATTTAAACACCCCTTGTGGTTACGGGTGGAGGGGCAGTGGGTAACTTTGCAACGCTCTAATGTTAGTATTTGATGTGCGATAATGTGATATTTTGGGAAAAAATAAATAAAAAATGCAAGTCATAAAAAAAAAAATCTCTACGTTTTATACATTTTCTGTACAAATCTGAATTATCTGAAGCTGCAGGACCTTTTTAGTTCCTTTTTTTCCAGATAAATTAATGTAGAAGATGTCCTTTTACCTTTTAAAATCACCTTACGTTAACTTGTCTGGGAAAGAAAAGAAACCAAAAAGTGCATTTAGAGCAAATGAACTGATTGCAGATCATTCGTTTATCAGACAGGGGCAGTTGTTTGTTTACCTGCTTGACTAGTTTCAGCCACTTCCTGTTACAGTGAGTCAAGCAGGTAAACAAACACCTACCCCTGTCTGATAAATGAACAATCTGCAGTCATTTCATTTTGTCTGATAAAAGTTTCCTACTGTCTCCCACTTACATTTATTGCCGATCGTTTATTTATCAGACAGGTGGAGCTGTTTGTTTTACTGCTTGACTCATTGTAACAGGAAGTGTCTGAAACTAGTCAAGCAGGTAAACAAACAACTGCCCCTGTCTGATAAATAAACGATCTGCTATAAATGTAAGTAGGAAACTTTACTAAACAAAATTAACTAGTTGGATGTAGGCTGCAGTATATAAATACTCTTAAAAACTGCCCTGTGTCCTAAAATGTACAAACTATTATTGGGAAAAATCATTTTTATAAGTGAAAAACTATAATCCTGGTTAAAAGTTTTGGCAGTAACACAAGTGTTGTTTTTTAAGCTTTGCTGCCTTAGTTTTTTTTGTTTTTTTTTAAATACATTCCAACATGTTTCTGAGGTCAAAACTTATACTCGTGACTGTTTAGGATTCAGTAAAACAGACGAGAAATTGCAACTTTTTTTTTTCCTAAAGTGATTAAAAATATTGCCGTGTAAATGTATATATGCACAGGTATTTAACAGACTTCATCGTCATAAAATGAAAAAATGACATGAGTTTCTTGACATTAAAGCCATTAAATACACAAGCATTAAGATGACAATTAGAGTAAAAACCTAAACCAAAACTGCTGAGTCTGAAACAACATTCCGAATAACGTAGGCAATAAAAAGAAAGGTTTGAGACTCGTCTTTAACAGTGACTTAATGGCTGCTATATTTAGTGAGTGAAAAATGCCTGACGCCAATGAGCTGTTTACTATTTGCTGCAAATCACTATGTACATAGTTCTAAAAAGGTCAGTTACAGATGTGTTTAAGACGAGTTGTTGATGATTTATGACGGTGAACTGGTTCTTCTCAAGTTATTTTTTTAGTTGTATCAAATGTTAAACAACTGGAACAGAGCACTTTTTTTTATTTTAAGAATTGAAACTGAAATTGGCAGCATTTTCTTTGCTTTTCAAAGTAAATACACCTAAAAAAAAACTGCATCTGAGCTTGAAAACCTGCTTCATTTATGGGTCCATGTTGTTTCTATAGGTAATGATATCCCAAAATCAGGTTTTCATGAGAACTCTAGATGGGAATTCTGTCTATATTGATTTGTAAAAAGAGCAAATTTATCTTTAGGTGTCTATGTAGAATGTCATGTTTTGATTGTCTCTCGCAGAGCTGCAGCCCTTCTGCTGGTGACATTTTAATTGGATTACTATAACTTAATTCATCTAACAAATGGATGCAAGTCAGTCCATTAATCAGGCAACACAAAACAGGGGCTTAATGGCAGGAAACCACAGAGGCCGAGCCATTATTCCTCAGCGACTTTCCTTGTATTACAATAAGAAAAAAGCCCTTACAAACAGTCTATATCCTGCTGTGACAGGAGACTTATGAATGGAAATATTCAGGCTTTAACCAGTGACTGATGTGTACAATGCTGGGGAAGCACGGAGCTCAGAATATTAGAGAGTGGAACTACGCAGGACGGAGGGTCAGGGAGGGATGGGAGGAGTGTAGGCTGAACTGGGGGTAAAGGGGGTCCAGGGGGGGAGGGGATGGTAAATTTATTGCTGAAAGTGCCACATCATCACACAGGGTTGGTATTTCCTGCCAGGACTCCAGGCAGCACAGGCCAGAGCTGTGTAAGCAGATGGCCAAGATACTGCACATTTTATCTGTTCACAACACACACACACACACACACACACTGAGTTTCCATGTGCACACGGGACATTACATTCACTTACAGACATTTCCTGAAGACATGTCCTAATCTCAACCATAACCACAACTGCAACCTCTAGTAGAATAATAATGATAATAATAATAATTATTAAGAAAACAGGCTGTAAATATAGAAATTCTGGTTCCTTCTCGCAGAAAAAGTGTCAAAGTCTGTACTCTGAAATGAAAAATCATGTCTTCATAACCTCACGTATAATAATAGGACTATGTGGGACACGTAGATGAGAAAAAAATCTTAGAGGTAAATATAAGAAATACAAGAAAAATACATGTAAGGTGAAAGAAACGTGTATTTTACAACATTAGAACATCGCTTTTTGGACATTAGACCAACATTAGTGCTGATCCAGAGCCCTGTCCACATCCACATGATCCATTTGAACATCATTCCTTACATTAGTACCATTACTTCATCATTACATTGGTACCATTACTTCATCATTACATTAGTACCATTACTTCATCATT
>JAPSES010116826.1:0-16974 GCA_029822895.1 Maxillicosta whitleyi | reverse complement strand
TTTCTTCCTTGTGCCATTGCCAACAAATCCTGAAAATTTCATCAAAATCCGTCCATAACTTTTTGAGTTATGTTGCTGACAGACAGACAAACAGACGCCGGCAAAAACATAACCTCCTTGGCGGAGGTAAAAATTCTCATGATGTGTCTGAACTTATAAGTGAGGAGGTTTTTCTCATCTATTCTCCTTATGTACAGTGCTGTATATTGAAGACAGTCCTTCTTGGCAGCCAGAGTGTCACATTTACCACTTTTTCCATTTCCTCTGCTAATGCACAAAACCACACATGTTTGCACATGATAACCCCATCCTTAGTGGTGTCTGCAATTTTAAGATAATAAAGCTATTTGTTTTGTGTCAGAGGATGACGGCAGAAGCACCAGATTTAATCTCCCAATGACTGTACAGTATCGTCCGCTTTACCCGTTCAGTGGGTTCAGTTGTACCTATTAAATTACAGCACTGTTTAAAGGTCTGACTGTTGCACTTTTTGGCTGTGGATATTTTCCAGTTTTACTGCAACTGAATGTAATGACTCGTACTTGGACGTTTTACACGAGTACAAGTGTTGGATGGGAAACTCTTTTTTCCATCAGCTGAATTCAAAGAAACAAAGACCAATTTAATACAGGTTAAACAAGTAATAATCAGTCTTTCGTTATCAGATTAAGGTGTTTCACTGTCAGATGTAGGATCTTCTCTAATGTTCAGTCCTGTGTTAATGATTGGAGTCGTCCACTGCAGCTGCTTCTCATGTTGGTTTGAAGGTGGTGAAGAGGATCATAACTGTCCAATTCATTCGTCGTTCCACCACAGTCCCCAGTGACTCCAGCTTCTCCAAACACTGAGCCAACTTTATTTACCGGTTCAACCTTGTATCTTCCTGTTCTACAGCATAGAACAGCACAATTAACAACAACAACGAACAGCATTTTAGTGCAGACACCAAAGACCCTGAACCTCATGCACATGTCCTTTTTGTCAGTCTCAGTCTATTTTCTTGTCAAGGTGCACACTAATTTTGACAATCTGCATCCTTAAAAGAAACACCTGAAAAAGACTCCAAGTAGTGCACATTTATGGTCTCTCATGTGTTTTCCTTATCTCATGTGTTTTCCTTATCTTCCTTATCTTACCTTTTTATAAAGGTCATATTTATATGAGTTGCATGGTTTTTTTTTTAATATATTGTCGTGTTGTTTATATTGATGTCTGTATTTGTATTAGTCTCATTTTAGTCCTGTTTCATTCTTATTTCTTTTTTAAGGGAATGTATTTACATAAGCCATTCTTAGCTTCTAACATCTCCTGCACAATATTGAAAATGTGTTTGTATCATCATGCATATAATGTGCAAATGAACTAAATGTATCACCTTGTCAACAGGCTTTGCACAAAATGACAAATGAGGTCTGCGCTCTCCGAGTGCTTTTCTAGTTTTACTTATTTTCTCGAGCCTTTTTGGCATTATTAAAATTCTAAAAGATGGCTTTTGTTAGAAAAATAAGGTAGACAAATGACTAAAGACAGATCTGCTTTGTCACTGTTTATGTTAGTGTCATTGTTGCAAATATGCTCCATTGACAAAGGATTATTATGGTTTAATAGTTTTATTACATGAAAATTAATTATTTGGCTCGTGTGTAGAGCTTTGACACTTCAAGACAAAATTGTGTAAGTAGTGAGTGTTCAGTTGCAAAAAAACTACAATACAACAGCTGTTCACTAACGCACACAGTGTTCTGTAATTGATTTATTCTTGTGATATAAAAATCTGTCTACTTGTTCTTTGGTCTAACACCTTCCTCTGTGTTTGTTTCCCAGTGAGTCCCACTAAAGAGATAAAGGTGGCAGTGGGAGTCCGCCGTAGTAGCATGAGCAGCAGCTGTGGCAGCAGTGGTTATTACAGCAGCAGTCCGACCCTCAGCAGCAGCCCACCAGTCCTCTGCAACCCCAAGTCTGGTAAGACGACATGGGCAGGCATACCTCACATACAGTACATTCTGTGTCACTGCCCAACCAAACAGCAAGTAGTGAGGGACGCTGCAAAATCAGGTCATGTTTGTCAGGTACTGGGTGAAAGATATGTTGCTAAAAATGGATGATTTTCACAAGTTCTGCTGCTGTTTTTTGTTCTTATGAATTCATGCAGCTCAGTTTGAGACACTTTTCTCAAATAAATGAAGGAAGATGTGAAGGAAGCAAATGTGACCCCACCGTGTCAATATTGGGATGATAATGACTGAATATTAATTTTGTCCTTGTATCATTATTCTCCAGTATGGTGCTGGAATGAAGCACCAAGTATCTAAGTGTAAATTTGAGAATAACCAGTATTTCTAAGCTTTTCAGTCTTCTATCCACTGAAAACAATCATTAACTCTAACCCTAGTGTTGATTTTAAATCTTTGCTGAATAAAACTTCTAAAATCCCTCTTTGGTTCACTGTAAGATGCGTCATTACAAAGACAAAAGCAGCTTTAACTGAGCTTACAGTAAATCAAATTAATTAGACAGTATTGCTACAAACATATAATGATCTTTATAGAATATGAGACATTGCTGTAGAATAAACTTCACAGCAAGATATGAAACAACCTTAAGCATCTACAGCAGTAAAATAAATATAAGAAGGGTGTTTTGTGGAGGAAAAAAAGCACAGTTTAGATGTTTCTTATTGCAGTTTAAGTAAGATTTATAGAATAATGATGAACACTTGAAGTAGCACATTACTCTCAGTCTTTGGCTTTGTCCTTTTCCTACAAAGACATAAAACAGAAGCTTAAAAATTAATTCACCATCCCACAATAACAATTGTATCTGAGTCTAGACATGATTTATCCTCTTTCACCACTGTGAATGCTTGTGTTAGTGCTTTACTTGGATCTATTTGTATTATATACGGGCTATTAGTGAAACCACATCGTGGGGGGGGGGACATTTTGTCCCAACTGCGGATAAAAATAATTCAGCAGCAGCAACGATACATGAAGGAAGGAAATCCCCCCCTCATCCCCTTTGGCAAATCATACCCAGTACATTATAGTAAGACACTGACTGAGGCCATTTTATTCACAAAAACTACTTTTACTGTTCTTACTTTAGGTAGAGAATGCTGATAATACTTGAATGTTTTTGCTTGGGCGTATTTTTTACTATTTCTTTGTGGGTCTTTTAAGGATCTAAACAATTTTCCCACCACTATTATGTTATTCTGATATTATTTAACCTTTATGAAGTGAAGTGGCTAATTTGGATTTAAAGGGCCAGCACTTAAATGACCTTTCTGGTGTCATTACTCAGAAATATTGTTCAAGATGGACCTGTGGAGTTGAATTAATGAAGAATTCAGACCCAAACAGAGCATTTACAGTTTATGTAGAGCACAGGGAAATGTTTGAAAATACATAATTCCATTTAAAATAAAAACAAATAAAAATATCACTCCTTAAAACAATGTAGCAACTAAACATACTTATATACACAGACATTATATGAAGTACAAGGCAAGTGTAAAATGACAAATATAAGGAAGTTGTTATATTGGGGCAGATGGAATAAATTGGGAATAAAGAAATAAGAGATCTGTATAGATGAGAATATATCAATACTTCAGACTGTGCACGGGGCAAAGCAACCCGTTTGACCTGAGCATAAAACAGAGTGAGGGATTTAAAGTTCATAATAAAAGTCAGTGTTCCGTAGTAAATGGTGTCCAGAACAGGGGTGCCCACATAACTTCAATATGATCTACTTGCACTAAAATAGGTAGATATAGAATTATTTATGTATACATTGAGTGCGCTTCATATATACCATGCACTTGGTGTACCTTGTATAACTATATGAATCATTGTCACAATTCAATACATTTGTGGTCAGTGCCTTACTCTGATGACTAGGATAGTCCAGACAGAAGCTGCTGGTACCATCCTCAAACAGACTTTCAAATAATAATCAATCATAGTGGAGTAGATTTGGGCTAAATAATCTTCATATGGGAAAAATAACAGATTTTAGTCCATTTTTCTTTTTTCTGCTCACTTTTTGGAGATGAGTCAGTGTCGTAGTTTCTAAATAAATGTTTCTCCACATTTTCCTTCTTTGAAATAGCAATGTTGAGTTTTCGTTGCTTTGAAATATTTTTGTTTTATGTGCAGTGACATTAAACCGAATTCAATTCGATAGATTGACGAATCCAACAAATGCATTTGTATATGACGTGATGAAAAACAGTCTTCCTTCCATTCTGCATGGAAGTGTTTAAGTTTTTGTGTTTTTTTTTTTACTTGGTTGAGCTCTCACACTCATTTTTACACCTCTTCTTTAGTAGATGTACACTGAAAGGCTCACTAGTTCACTTAGCTCATTTGAGTTTTGCGGTTGACCTCACATTTGACCGTGCCTGCATGTTGACTGTGTTAGAAGAGATCTCAGACTGGACACTCTGTACATCAGTCAGGCAGCAAATGGAGGATAGAGCTCACATCTAAAACATTTTTTTTTTCCAAGGCATGCAATCTATCTGCACTACCTTTTCGATCTACCATATCGGGCACCCCTGGTCTAGAGCATGTAAGAAGATAAAGTTTTGTATAAAAAATAGAATGCCTTTATTGTCATCACATATGTGCAATAAAATTAACAGTTACACAGTGGGTGGCTGCTGCACAGACCCTACTGGGAGCAATTTAGGGCTCAGTGTCTTGCTCAAGGACACTTCGACAGATGGGCAGTCAGTGTCAGGGTTTGAACCGCAAACCCTTCGGTTATTGGACAACCTGCTCTACCAACTTAGCCACAGCCGCCTGAAATACAAAGCTCAGAAGTACTTAGAGTGGAATATTCCAAAGGTAGACTAAATAACGACAGAATATTCTTTGTACTGCTTTAACTCAATGGGTACACCTTTATGATTGTGTGTGTGTGTGTGTGCACGCGCGCATGCAATTCATTTTGTGTTTTGACTGCTGAGAGCCTCTCTTTGATGTGTCTAATACAAGCACAGTCCTTGACAGGCGTCTCTTTGTAGCATCTGAGCACCTTCACACACATACGCACACAATGCACAATGAATGAACAGGAAAAGGAAGGCACACACACACACACACACACACACTCCAGCACTCATGGCATTTCCCTCTTCATATTAACCTTCATAATTGTACATGGCACATGAATGAGTCTGAAAATATTAACACATTTGAAACAAAAGGAGTAAGAAGTTTTCCTTTTGTCTCTTTTTTTCTCTTTTTTTTTCTTTGACTGGTTTTTAATCCTGAAGGATACGAAAACATCCACAGAAATTAGGACCAGTGATGAATGATCATCTTATAATAACAAGCTGCCATTTATATCTGCATGGATTTTCACTTCCCTGGACTTCTGTAGATATTTCTAAATCGAGGGGATAAAACTTTTCTCTTAAACTGTATTTGTCGCTGTATTAGAATGACTATCACAAATGATTAATAAGACGCAGATTATTTTGTCTAGAAGAAATGTGTTCAGCGTTTCTCATCTTGTGAATATTTGCAGATTTACTTGTTAAGCTTCAACATGTGTTCAGTCAGCTCTAAATATATGCATGTACATGTTTTCATTAAATATGAAGGCAGTGGTTTCTCAGGATAAAGTGGCATAATAGTGGAAATAGTTTATACATCTGTTGTTAATACAAATATTTTCAGAGACTGATTTTAGGTGTTTTTTTTATTTGTGGAATAAATTAATGCCAATAAATGATTATGGTTATTTTAAGACAAAGTGAAGTAGAGGCCTGTTTAGGGTAAGTGAGTGGTTGCTAGAGGAAGTTAAAGAAGGGGATGGAGCGGGAGTTACAGTTTCAGGAAATCCAGAGCCTCCAGGCCTTGTTAGCATGTGACAGACATTAGCGCTTTACACACACATGTTCTAACAGTGTTATGGTTGTGTGTGTGTGTTTGTGTGGCTGATTGTCATGACAGCGACTAACGTTTTCTGTTGCGTTTCAGTTCTCAAGAGACAAGTGAGTCCAGACGAGCTCCAGACACCAGGAGGACCATTTATAAAGAAGACATTCACTGTGAGACACACACATACTCAAGACAAAAGACAAATGCTATTCACACACACTTGTAGATGTCTCCCATCATGTACATTTGCATGCATCTCAGGCATGTGCTCATGCAAACTCACATACAGTGAACACCACATTTCCAAGACAAAAATAAAAACCCTCAATTAAAGGCTTTGAAACAGATGCATGAAGTGTGTTGAGTATTTACCAATGGTGTAATACAGCTGTCAGAACAAGACTTTGTATTGAAATATGACCAAATAAACTTATCAGTTAGAAATAAAGGCGTGACTCTTACGTAAGATGCCTCAAATATAGACCTTTTACCCTCTGTTTGTAAGGCTCCATTCATCGGTAGAGAAAATGACATGTAAACACTAACATAAGTCTTTAATATGTAACACTTAAGTAAACTATTTCAACAATAATCCTCCTCAGTTGCCTCTTATCATCCAGTAAAAAGTGTGTGGTTGAGACACCACCCTCTGTCTGTTTTTTTTTTTTTTTTTTTTGCTGTGTTTGGGATGTTTCTGGCTATGGACCTATTGGCAGTGAGTTTGTACCTCCAGCCAATAACGGCTCAGTGCAGGAGGGAGTCTATAAAATGTAGTGACTCCAGTTAGACTATATTGCTTTCTCCTTTTTCTCCTCTGCTCTCTTTCTGATCTAGTATATATGCAGAGACAATTTTCAAGGTAAAATACATACTGCTTTACCAGAATCTCTGACCTCTTGACTTAGAAAGCAGGAGGAGGGTGCTTTAGAACAAAACCAGTGCTGAAACAATCAGATTGGTTTTGTATTTCTCACTGCCATAGCTTATTTTTTATTTGTTTTTAGTGAACACCACTCCTTTTTCATCCATTCCTTTCCTTGATTTTAATCACCATTGCAGTGAAGAAGAGGAATTTAGTTTACAAGAATCAAGTGCTGTTAATTTTACCTTCAAATACATAACTGCACCTAAGGATGTTCACTGCTGACTTTTAGAACAGTAAATGCTAGAGAAAATATGAACACACGTTTCCACTTACTGGCCACGACCACAAATCCATAACCCAGGCTTTTTTTGGCTCTTGTTGAATATGGAGTATATGTAATAAATATAAGACCCTATTAATATTTCATATGTTCTTGATGTTGCCCAGATTGTTGGCGATGCTGTGGGCTGGGGGTTTGTTGTTCGAGGCAGTAAACCCTGTCACATCCAGGCTGTGGACCCTGGTGGACCTGCAGCTGCTGCTGGCATGAAGGTAAATACAAGCAGGAGAACTGATCCTTCACTCTTCAGGAGTACTTATTCAACAAATTATTAAACAGGAGTATGTATGGTACAGGCATAATTATAATTTTTCACAGTACTAGCTGCTGTAGCTGTAGTTTTAAGTAGCTTTATTTGCAATATGTAACAGATTAGCAATAAAAATAGTAGTCTATGTTGTTGTCATTAAGGATGGTTTTAGTTTTTTATTTTCTCAATGTCAATACTTTAAAGAGATACATCAGGCAGGAATTGAACTACAGGATGAGGACAGGGGCAGTGACGAGCTGTTAAAGCAGGAAAAACAGTTGTGGGAAGAATAAAGAGAGGAAGAAGGAAAGCTGGATAAAAGTGGCTGTGCAGCCACAGCTGGCATGAAAGTATGTAAGCAGAGTGGCAGCAAGGAATTCTGGGAATGCAGAGTATAGCAACTTTAACCACAACACTGGGGAGAGCACAGATCAGAGAAAAGCATGACTTAGAGGAGAGAGTTAGATGAAGTCAAGTTACACTACATGTAATGTACTCTCAGTTTGTAAATGTCCTTTAAAACATTGTTTGAGTATTAATTTTGGGGCATGTGTTGTAATTTACAAAAACAGTATGACCTTCACTCTGGATGTAGGATTTTCAAAGCAGAACATTCTGCAGAGAGGAAGCACAACTCTGTATGAAAGCGGAAATAGTCTGAAATAATATCACTTCTGCTTTGTTTGCTGTTAACTGTCAGGCTTTATTGCCATGGAAACGTGCGTCATATTCGGTCATAAAGTGTGTGTTTATGTCTTTGTGTGTGTGATTACCTGTGTTGACATGAGGTTGAACCAATTGTGTGACCTATATCTTGGAGGATTTAAAACAGCAGTATGTAAATATTAAAAACTAAGATAATACTATGGTAATAGATTTAGGACTGCAGGACTTTTCCTTTAAACCTCTATTTTTATTAATACAATTTTATATCTATTTAATCTTATGGACTATTAACTTTTCTACTGTAATCCATTCTATATACTTAATCTTATACCTAGTCTAGACTGGGGAAATCTTTCTCTTTTTCATTGTTTTTATGATAACTTGACTGGAATTCTAAATACACCACCTTCAGTTTACACAGAGCAGTTGTCTGTATTGGTTGTATACTGTTAAGGATGAGGATGGTACAGTTTAATGTGACTGTCCACAATTACATAACTACTAACATTCTGTGAAAAGTGATGGATGGGGTCAAATGCATGCATGTCTAAGTTAAAATAGAAAAGTAGGACATTAGGTCACCTTTTTCTTAGATATTAAACGATGTGTCACTGTATTAAAATGGAGCAGACAAAACTTAAGGGTCTATAAATAGAGTTTAATTTGATCCATGTAATTTATCTTAGAGTAACCCACTTTGGCCACAATATAGTAAAACTGTTCTTTTGTTGTGAAAAACAATCTGGGTCACAGTTTCTTCATGCGGTATCATCATTTCAGATTAAAAGTATATTGTGTAGCAGTGTGTGTTGCAGCTTCACTGGTTTATCTGCAGAGTTAATTCCACTCTGCAGTTCCTAGAAGGTTAGTGCTGTTTCACTCCACCTGATTAGTTTTATTGACATGTAATTAAGCAGTAACACAATGCAGCATGCTGTAAGGTGTTGGCTCTGCAGTCAGATAAGAGACCAAAGGGGATAATTTACACCCAATGAACTCACAGGCCAGGCAGTAAAAGCGTCACAGGACTCTTCACGTTTCTTCTCATATACATGCTTTCAAGCACAACATCTGCGTGCACCAGCGTGTACATTTTTCCATTAGATGCATGCATCAGCATTATCCAGACCATAATGGAAGAGAGCACTTATGTAACTGTCGAATACTTCACTCTGAGCCACTTCTAATGCATCCTTTAAAGACAGCAGGTAGACAAGGGTGTGTGTGTGTGTGTGTTTTTATGTATCCATCTGGGCATCCTGGCCTGTTCTGCACATTACAACAAAGAATTACTCTTTAAAAAGCCTTTAAAGGAAACATGAAGCACAGTACCTGCAAGTTTTTACAAAGTCTAATATTTAATATGAGATATAGGCCTTAAAATGTTTTAAATAGGATTTTTTCTTAGATTGTGATTGATCTTAATGTGTCCTATAACTTACTTTCCAGGGAGTTGTACAGATTCATTAAAACAATAAAACTAAAGTTAATTTAAAATAGGTGGTTTGTCAGTGGTATTTTCACAAATCATTGCACAAACCAATGTGTTTGTCACATTAATGTTGCTAGTACATGTCACAAGGTTAGCGAGTTTATTTAAGCTGTTGATAGCAATATTTTAGCATCTGTCCACATTGAAGTGTTTGGGTTCAGTTTGCATTATCTTGCAGGGTTTGTGTAATTGTGTTATTTTTCTGCTGTTGAAGAAATAATGAAGAATTACCATCAGTCCATCAGTTGTACCTCCAGATTCTGCCTTTTGACATGTTAGAGCAACGGTGTCCAACTCATTTTAGTTCAGGGGCCACATTAAGCCAATTTTGATCTAAAGTGAAATAATAACATAATAATATATAAATAACATCAACTCCAAACTTTCTTCTATGTATTAGGGTGACAAAACTCAAACTATGCAATAAAAATATTTACATTTACCAACTATTCTTTAAAACAATGTGAATAACATGAACAAACTGAAATTTCTTAAGATAATTGAGTTTAATTTAATTACATAGATGCATTACAGTGAAAGCAAAACTCTTGATAGATATCTTATCTAGGTAAGGTCAAAATATTGTAATAATGAGGTGGAGTTTCTAGTCAGATAACAATAAAAACATCAAATTCAGACTAAGACTCTAGAAACAAGAGGAACCCCAAAGTAAACGTTGGCTGTAACTTTATATGAGATTCAGAGTGTGATTCTTATTTTGCCCCAGGAGGTGATGGTCATGTGATCTTTTGGCCACATTGCCCTACCGGATCTTACATTTTGATCAGACTTATTGCTTGGCAGGACTGTCAGTATTAAAATTTACACAACTACATAATGAGTGATAATGAAATTAATGATGATATAGGTTACAAATAGACGTTAGATGAGTTTGTATTATTCGAGGGGTTTCAGATGCATTTCATCCAGTGTAAAAGGAAATGTGAAAATAGTGATGAAATGACACATTTGGTATTAGTAAGCTGCGTTTCATACAGGAAAATGCTGATTTTGCTAAATAGTTGTGGTTTGCGATGAGACAGTTTTGTTGTTTGATAAAGGTCATAGCACCTTGTGCAAGAAAATGGCCAAATCAGAATCTTTAAGTTGATAAGCAGAAGCGTCATATGGGAAGTCATAAAAACAAAAAACCATAAGCAACCTAGGTCATTACTCACCTTTTTTGTGTATTCACATCTGGAGCCTCCAAGGTCCTGAAGAAGTGAAATCATCTGATGAAGGCTACAGGAAGTAGCTGAAACTAGTCAAGCAGGTAGACAAACACTACCCCTGTTGAATAAATGAATGATGCACAATAGAAGTGAAACCAGTCATAAATGATGTTTATAATGGTCTTAAAATGTTCTGAAAAAACCCCAATTAATGCCACACATTTAGTCCCACCTTTGTGCGTAATGATTATGATGATCATTTAGATATGACGTCCACTATTTAGTCGCACAAAAGCAGATGTCATGGTGCAATTTGAGCCAAAAGAGCAGGAAAAAACATGCAGTTATTTTTACTCTAATGACATTCTGATTCCTCTTGGGACAAAATTTTGGCACATCCATCAGCTGAGTGTATTTTCATAAAGAAAGAATAACCTCTATATTGCATACAGCTGTTAGTGGTTTGTGGAAGTTGAATATCTCCGCGTGGACCCTGTGTTTCTTCCTCTGTGTGAGAGTAATTTTAACCCTCTCAGTGCAAGGAGCCATTCAGTCGAGTTGGGCTCCAGCCAAGACTAACAACCTCCAAGCCTGAAAGGAGAGATGCATCAGTGGGAGAAACAGAGGGGGAGGTGTCGGAGAGAGTGAAAGAACTGAAAAGGAAAGGTGGGAAAGAAGAGAAATGAATAGAAGCTGAGGAAAAAAAGGTGTGTGTGTGCGTGTGTGAGTGAGTGAGACAGTAGTTGGACTTTTCTGAAGTGGAGTGATGTATGTAAAAGAGGTTTAAATGTGATTACAGGGAGAGTCCAGCATTCCTCTGCAACACAGGATTAACAGTCTGGACATTTTTCTCTCCTCTCAATCGCTCTTAATCTCCATTTCCCAGCTCTCCTTTCTGCTTATTTTCAGCGCTCCATCTGAGACGTTTACGAGGAGTACCGGAAAAAACATTTAAGAGCGATTACTGTGAGGAAAAACATTAGGACGGATGAGTTTGAAAGCAACCAAAACACTGATCTGAAGCTGGTTGATGCTCACTTTTGTTGGTAACTTCATAGAGAGGCTTAAACACGAGGCACATCTGAAAAACAACTATAATTTCCCTTTATCGTCAGCATTTTGCCAGTTTATTAGCGCTGTAAATGCTTGGATAATTATGTGAGAAACCCTGCTGCTTCTTTGTCAGTTTGCTTTTTCTACTCTTGCATTTCGTGGAGTTTTTTATTTTGTTTTTGTTTTTGCATGAATCCAGACTGTGCATGCGTGAGTGAATGTGTCTCTGTAATCGCTTGCAGAACAAAACCAAACCCAAGCAACCCACAGCAGCCTCATGTTGCAACAGCAGCAGCGAGAGGTTTTATTTTTATCAGAGCTGCTGTGTTGGAGTGGTGGTTAAATAACGATAAGGGAGGCGGAGTCCAGGCGTGACCAGGGAGTGATTGGACCGTGGTTGTTGTGTTGTACCCATGTGTAATTATACTGCAGTTTCCACTTAATGTCTATCCGTCAGTATTTGCTTGTTACTTTTGACTGACCGTGTTGTAATTTATGTCCAGGTCTAGTGAGGCCTCGTGTTGTCGTCTTTGTAAATGTTTTCGCAGGGTTTTATTTTTTTATTTTTTTTGCAGAAAACGGCCCCAGGGTTTTGCCTGCTCCGCTCATTTGATACCAGCTTTACACAATAGACAGGCACACAATGACAACAGCAACAAAACCACTAAAATATATACAATAACGTTCAAAACCAAAGCCTAAACATTATCCATTCCTCCAAGGCTGATGGTTTAAGTTCTACACATTCCATAATGTCTCTAAAAACAAAACTACCACACTTTGTGAGCCATGATAACAATTCTATGGAGCATTTAAATGCCTTTATATTCTTGTTTTTTTCCAGTCATAAATAAAACTGTACATTTAGTCAAATCCTTTAAGTATGTATGTAGTAAAGCAAGTTTACTTATAAAGTGTACTTCATGCACATGCATATAAGGAATTCAATGTACTTTACATAAATAAAATGAACATCCAGAGGGAAGTAAAACCAAACTGCTTAAAACAATAAGATTATGGTTAAAATAATTATAATGTGTATACAGTCCTCTAGACTTACAATTTAATGTCATCCATCATTTATATTTCCTATATGTGCTTCTTTATACCTTTACTACGCTAGATCTTGAAGGGAAGTATTATACTTTTACCTGACAGCTGTAGTTAGTTATTGTTAGTTATTCTTTGAAAAAACAAGATATATATTATTAATATACAACAGCAGTTCAAATGAAGTCAGAATAGTGTTTAAAATGTAAATACAAACAGAACGCAATGATTTGTACATTTCATGAACTCATATTTCATGATACAACTGAGAAAATGCAATGTTTTAAGAAAAAACTGAATCAAAAAAGGCAAGAAAAGAAAATGGCACTAAAAATAAACAGTTGGAGGAACAACTAATTCTATTTCCAACTTTGGAGGAAAAACACACATCTGCTTTATGAATGCTTGTACTTTTTGATACTTTAGATACCTTGTGCTCCTGTCCTGTCATTTAAAGGGCTCATATTTATCTAAACCCATTTTTATTAGACTTTGGTTTATTTATTTGTGTATTCAGACATAGTTCATAAAAGTTTGAATGTGAACCTTTCAGGTGCTGCAAAACTATGTTTATATTCATTTTTGGTTAAAAAAAAAAAAAAAAAAAATCAAGTGCATTTCTACAACCTGTTTTTAATTCCTCCTTATTTTGTTACCTTTTATGTCACGACATTTGCACATATAGACTTCCGACAAACATTTCTCTGGGTACGACATAATTGTTTATCAGCAGCAGTGGTTGCAGTAAAAACTGGAAATATGTCCAAACTTCGAGCCAATTATCTTAACTGTTCAGTTGTTGGTTGAACAGGACAGAGCAGCACAACCTGGAGGGGGCGGGGCATGAGGTGGCTCATGTGCATTTAAAGGGCCAGTGCTCAAAACAACCTTTCATTACTCAGAAATAGTGTTGAAGATGAACCTGTGGAGTTGAATTAATGAAGAATTCAGACCCAAGCAGAACATTTACAGTTTATGTAGAGCACAGGGAAATGTTTGGAAATGTATAATTCTATTTAATAAAGCAGAATATCACTCTTCTAAGTACCATTCTGAATTCTCTGCCTTTACTTTTAATGCTGCATTTGTGTGTTTTATGATATTTTGTTGAATAAAATGTATGAATACTTCTTCCGCCTCCACATTCCCTTAACATGATTAGCACAAACCCTAACAGCGGTGTCCGTCTGTCTCCAGGTGTGTCAGTTTGTGGTGTCGGTGAATGGACTCAACGTCCTCTCTCACGACTACCGGACCGTCAGCAACCTGATCCTGACTGGACCCAGGACAATTGTCATGGAAGTGATGGAGGAAGCATAATTTGGAGGAGCTCAACCTCGTAGAGGAGAGGGACGATGTGATGGACTTTGAGAGCGAGGACCCGGAAGGATTAACAACTTGACCTCAAAACCACAACAGCAGAGAAAAGTGGATCACTGTCTGCGTCTGTTTGGACAAAGCGAACGACGGAGAAACCATGTGTCATTAAGAATGTGGATCTCGAGTCAAGTCAACGATTCCACTCTTGGATTAAAAACAATGCAGGTATTCCTGGATTTTGAGGGAAAGAGAAACGTCCACAGATTTTCCCAGAGAGTCTCAGTGATGTGGCCCTGGTTTTGTGTTTGGACTAGAAAGCCCCGTTTGTCCTGTTTTTGTTTGAGATTCACACCAGAGCTATCCCGTGAGTCTGAGTATAAAAAGATGTGAGTGTGTCATCAGAACAAGGAGATGAAGGAGGAAGAATAAATCACATGCAGTGACCTCTAACCCACTTAGGTTTCCACCATCCATGCAGTCAGCCCTGCACTGCCCTCTGCTGGTGACAAAACGAAGACACATGGAGGGACACACAACTGTTACTGATTAAAAGAGCTGTATCTTTTATTATGTTGGCTGAGAAGAACCATGTTAAAAAGGAAGAAACAAAAACAACATAACTCTTAAAACTGATACACTTATACCTACAGGAAATTACTTGTAAAAAAAAAAAAAAAAGGAAAAGCAGTGATAAACCTTTATATGACATTACCACGCACAATGTATATAGTACATTTTAAAAGACAACACATCTCAAGCCAAAACTCCATAACACCTCAAACTTTCTAAATAGCTGCGTCATAAAGAACCAATCATCCTTTATCTCTAAAAATCTTAGAAGAAATGTCAAAATGAGGGGCTACATCTTTTTTTTATTCTTTATTCACAATTGTCAAATCCCTATCCAAGAACTGCTATCACTGAAAACAAAACAATTTATGCACTGGTTTGCTCAATACCAAATTAATCCTCAGCCTATAATTGGATTCATGCTGTGCTCCCAGAGTGGAAAAAGTACATAACATCTGGAATTGTCAGATTTAGATGAACAGTTGAGTGTGTTTCAGGGGTTCCATCTACATATTTTCAGATCGAAGAGCACAGCCATTAAGCACTACTTTTAATTGACGAAAGCACTTGAGTGACAAAAGCTCTCATTTAGTTAAAGAACTGAAGTTTGATTATATATATATAAACATGTACATACAGATTATATAACGTGCATATAATCAAACATTACTTATTTGCATCCTTAGGTTTTTCCCATGTCTTATCTTCACTACTTATATGTGAAGTGGTTTCCTGTCCAGTGTGTTCACTAGAGGAAAAGTCCGCCGAATTACAAAATCCTCCTTGTTTTCCACTTAACCCTCAAATTGTGTGTGTACCTTTTTTTTCTTTTTATTTTAGAAATGTCACAAAACAATGAAAAGTGAAGTGAATTTATTTTTTTAAGTGACGCCATTTAACATTTTCAAGCTGTGAGTGTTCATTTGAGTTACTAGAAATAAGGAAATCTGAGTGTTTTTATCTCAGACATTATATCTGGAAAGGGATCGCGCTTTATTTATACAGTTGGTGACTCGAGATACCATTAGAGTTAAGTAACTGTTTTGTAATTTATGTGAACTGCCCCGTTGTGTGGAAAGTGAAATATTTACCGAACATAACCTGGATATTTACAGATTTGTATATTAGCTTCCACGTTAACATCAGGATCACTGTATGTTCGTAGACATACTAGCATGGAGGGATAATATTAAAAGCTGTAAAATACTCAAAGAAAAGCATGGATAAGAACTGTTCATGATGCTTGTATGTGTCTGAAAACCTGTAGTTGACTCAAGTAAACACTTGCTTACTTGTTTGTTATAAATAACAACAAAAAACAAAACCTGCCAAGTAAAAAGGCAAAAAATTAGTTCAGTTATCACAGGAAAACTAACGACTTATGTAAACTGAAACTTTTTTGTGGTCGAGGTTAGAGTTTATTCAAGAGATCTACAGTAGAATTAATCCTGTCACAGTAAACCGAAGTGAATCATTTCGTAGGTTTGAATTGTAGGCAGCGAAATGCATGATTTGTAGGCTATTAATCTGTGTTTATGTGGCTTCTAATCCATTGTGTTTCTTCAGTCTCTTGGTTTGAGTTACCTGACAAATCATTTCAGACGCATAAGAAACTTAATGCAACAATTTCTCTTCTTGCGTTTATATAAAAATTGTAAGAATAGACAGAATCTCCCACATAGTCATGATTAGGATGTAAATGTATAATCTTTGTAGAAAGATGTTTTTGGGGTTTGATGTTCTTACATTTTTCTGACTAGAACACAGCTGCTGATCTCCCATTATCCACCCGTGTTGTTTTTACTTTTTAATTTAATTTTGTGGAAGGGTTTGCTGTACATGTCAAAAAGATTGTAATGAAACCAAGAAACAGATGCAGTTTTTTTTTTCAGATGGTAGATGTACATTTTTCTGCCAAATTTTTTACAGGAAATGCAACAAACTAAAATAACTTTTTTTAACAAAAGGTTTCTATTAAACCCCATGACTCAAGAGACTGTTAGGTGAAAGCTTTTTACCGTAGATACATTTGTCATTTGTAAAATTTGAAGTCAGCATGTGTTCACTTTTGTTTTAATTATAAACTAAACTACCTGCAGTTTTCAGCTCTGTCTGGAAATTCATCTGGGAAAAGGGTTGGGATTTTGTGGAATAAAGAGGAAAAAAGTTGCTTGTGATTGTTTGCCTGAAGGCAGGTTGTAAAGGGGACAATGAGTAGTAGAAATACCGAGGATGCCATCGATGCTATGCTTTGTTTTCTTTTCTCCATCTTCATCCTTCTTATCACAGTCATCCTCGTCAT
>JAPSES010116797.1:0-16976 GCA_029822895.1 Maxillicosta whitleyi | reverse complement strand
TGTGATATCTATAGCACAGAAACAAAGGCAATACAATCAGGAGAATAATCCACCATGATGGATGATCCGCTGTTGTTGTGACCGGTCCGAAGTCACGTGACCTGTGTTTTCCGAAGTTTCTCGGTCACGCGCAGTGTGCAGGTGGAAGAATCGGAGAATGTAAACATTGCAATTTTGAGGGGTTGGAGGGTGAAGGGCAATGTGTAACCATTAGTGATGAACTCTAGGTGAAAAATAGAGCCCCGCGGCTGTGGTTTATAAGCACTTTACCGAGACAGGTTTCATTTTGAATTCAAAATGAAATAATAAAGGTAGACATAAAGTGCTAAAATCATTGGGGGGAAAAAAAAGGGCAAAGACAAGAGGCTAATTGTCAGCAGACAATGGTGGAGGTACAGGGATCTGCTCCAAGGACTTCATGAAAGGTTGTGAGTCATGGATTACCTCCTCAAAGACTAACTGGATCAGCCTGTGGGTGTAGCCTATTGTAGTCAATAAAGAATATGTTCATTTTGTACTGTAAGACTTTGCACATTTGTAATTATGTTGTAAAATTTTATATAAATGTAACCTTGGCACCAATGACCTCGGTTGACAATGAACTTCGACAACGCCACCCCGAAGGGAAAATTGTAGGTTTCACCAGATAACCATACCAGTTTCACCCCTGACACTTCAATATGCATATATACACACGGCACACAGGTTCTTACATTGAAGGAAGGCAGCAGACACAGTGCTCAAGTTTAAGTATTTCAGAATTTATTAATAAAAAGATCAGTAGTGTACTTGGAGGAGAAGACGCTGGAGAATACAAATTAGTTAGTGCAAAAATAGAAATTTTATTACAATTTGAGTTTACGACATTAGAATATAAAATTTATATTATATACCTATATACGCACCATTGCTCTCTGCCAACAATATCGCCAACAATATATAACAACATTGTTCCACACTTCACGATTTGACCGTTTTGAGTGCACCATCCGGGTTTTTTAAGTACTCTTATTTTCGCCATGATTGTAATGTGAACACCCTCCGTACTCAAACTAAGTACGGTAATACGGAAAGTATGGATATTGGGTCCGTGGTCCGTGTATATTTTGGTATTTGGATTTTCCGTTTAAGAACGGGAATTAAAAAACAAAAAACGACTGGTGCATTTGACTTTCGTTTTAAAGCACAAAACCAACAACTGAATCATGCAGCATTTTCCTTTCATTTTCATGTTTTAATTTCACTTTACAAAAAGAAATTCAAAGTCAACAGAAATGAAAAAACGGACCAAAAACAAGATATATTCATATTATCACACCGGAAGCTGCTATTCAAACTCCAATGAAGCGCGAATAATGCGAGAAGAATGTCTGTGGAGCCGTACTCCGAAATTGTTTTAAAATGGGCGAAACAAGGCCATTAGCTCATCGTCAAACCCGCCAAGAAGCTTTTTTTTCTCACCATGCGTTCTTGCCTGACTTCTGGTACGGTAATGTGAATATGACTTGTTTTTGGTCCGTTTTTTCATTTCTGTTGTCTTTGAATTTCTTTTTGTAAAGTGAAATTAAAACATGTATATATATATATATATATATATATATATGTGTGTGTGTGTGTGTGTGTGTGTGTGTAATTAGTATAATTAATAATTAATATAATTGGACTGGAACTCGTAACACGCTCCTGTTTAGTAACTTTGACAGGAAACTAACGGAGAAGAAAACTATCACTTAGAATGATTTATATTTGTGACACTAGTGGATGTATCGGTGGACTAATCCCGCCTACAGAGACGCGCGCGCACCCACCGCCCTTGGTTCGGAGGTCCAACCTTCAGGCTTAATCATTTTCTGCACGCGACTTTATAACCGGAGAGCATTAGAGACCAGGCCTGTTCACAGCGCGCAACTTTACATCACTTCGTTTTCTTTCCAGTCGGCCTGAGTTCGCACGGTTCAACTTTCCTGCCCAGACCGTCGAGCTGAAGATGAACCCCGGAGGCGGATCACGCAGCGGGAGGACTTTTCTGTTCACGTCGGAGTCCGTGGGAGAGGGTCACGCCGGTACTGTGTTTATGTTACCCCCGTCGACTTGTCGGAACGTGCGAGTCCATAATGAAATGTAGACCCTCAGATCTTTAATGCAATACGTGTAACTTGACACCATTTGGGATTTTTAGTTGTGGCTGTGATCACATGTGAATTGCATCAGCTTCACTTGTGTGTTTGTGTTTGCAGATAAAATGTGTGACCAGATTAGTGATGCTGTGCTGGATGCATACCTGAGTCAAGACCCTGACTCCAAAGTGGCCTGTGGTATGTATACACTATAAATGAACATCACCCATATGATGTCAGTCAGGATGGCATCCTCACTGCACAAAGACAACTTCTGAAGGCAGAAAAATGTGTACACAAACCATGCATTCATACTATTCATCACTGAATACTAAGTCCAATAATGGTCCAATCAAAACACCAGATTTTCAGGGTTCATTCAAATGCTTGAAATCCATGAAAATACTTGAATTTCAATGTTGTGTTTTCAAGGTCTGAAAAGTGATTGAATTTCAGTTCAAGTGCTTGAAAATGCCTGCAGTTCTAACTCTGTGATCTAATTTAGTTATTTTGTTTTAATATTAACTTTGCCAAGTTAGATGACAAACCAAAGCTACTTACAGATAGGTGATACATTTAATTAAACTTTGTTAAAAAAAAAAAATTAGTCTGTGCTTGCAGGTCAACTCCAGGTACATTTTTAATTTAATATTTGGCTCAATGTGAATGTATCTGAAGAACGCCAAGTAGCTTCCCTTGTTTTGAATAGAACTTCTTTCATTTCTAAACTTTTTACTTCTATAAAACATCATTTTAGATCCTTACAGCATCATACTATGTACATAATTGTGATTAAAAAGTGACAAAAATAATCACCCAATGGTCACCCAATAACTGAAGGGTTGGAGGTTCAAATCCCACTCTGTCCCAGTCATGTGCCGTTGTGTCCTTGGGCAAGACATTTCATCTATGTTGCCTCCAGTGTCACTCACACTGGTTGAAAAGACATCAATATAGACATTGAATCTATTATTATTTACTCCATCGATAAGGTACTTAGGTTAAAGGATAAGGTTTCCTTTAAGTGTGCATGCAGTTCAAGTTAAGAATTTTCTCTCTAGTTTTTATAAACATTTAGAAAAAATGGAATTACCTTTATTTGCCATTGTACAAAACACAATGAAATGTAACAGACACTCCTACAATGTAATATATTATGTATAACAGTGAATAATACTAAATACTTTGAGTGCCAGTTGCAATTTTTGTCAAACACATTCCTACAAAATATCTACTAAATTATCACCTGCATCCAGGTATCCAGGTAGGAGGTCATGTGATCACTTGCATTTGTCTACCCGCAGTATTACACAAAACTACACACTGATTTTCACCAAACTTGATGGACGACGTTATTTTCTGCATGAAATGGAAACCAAGTTTAACTTGTGAATAGTAAACATGATATTATCAGTGATGCATGTTATGCCATTTTTAGTCAAGTCTGTGTATCTTTCTGTACAGTTATGGCTTAGTGGTTTGTCAATGACAGTTTTGTTTTGGCAAAATTAACTTAAAAATATCCATGAAGTACATTGAAGAACAAAAAAGCAATATATAGATTTCAAGGAAAAGACTGTTATTAAACAAGGAATCTATTTGTTATTCCTAAAACCTTTGGCCATGGCTGTGTGTACAGTTGTGCATGAAATTATTCAACCCCCAATGCTGTAAAGGGTTTTATGGAATTCAGTGTACATTTGTAATTGTGTTCATAATGAAAATTTACAAGGACTTGTTAAAGAACCAAATGCAACTAAAATGACATCAGTCATTTTAAATTATTATTAAATGGCTTTTTTGTGATTTCTTCATTGACACAATTATTCAACCCCTTTAAGACCACCATTCTTGAGAGGCTCTTGAGAGCAGAGCCTCATTCAAGTGTTTTCACTTAGGTATTGGGTATTGCTTCACGCTTAGAAGCTGTAATAACTAGAAAAGGATGTTATACAAAGTACTAAAAATGAATTTCACTTGGTGGTTGAATAAAACTTACAATGATCTGAGCACAGAAAAGACATTTGTGGTTATTTCAGTGTAAATGCTGTGTTATATTTGTCAAATTTCAAGTGATTTAATGGTAAATAAGATGATTAAAATGATCAAAATTGATGTCAAACACTTAATTTCAGTGGGGGTTGAATAATTTCATGCACAACTGTATATCAATATGTGCTAAAAAAAAAAAAAAAAGGGATAAGAGTAGGACCTAAGGATGAATCTATTATATATATTTCAAACACTGTAGAGCCGGTTCCCTTTAAATAGACATAACTTACATTTCTAATCTTGTAATGAATACAGAAACTAGGAGGGGGAGGAATTGCACAACTCCTGTCATCCGTGTTTGTTAGAGGTAAAAACTCTCTTGTCGTGAATCATTTATTGAACTTTTCTTTCATGCCCGAGTACACTGATGTAGATAAGGCTTATTTTATAGAATATCTGAGGAGAACTTATCAATGCAGTTATGTAAAAAGCAATATAAAGGTAATTGATTAACACATCAATGACCAACAGCTTTTGTTCTTACATGCATATTAAGATTGGAAATGCTAATCCTGTCCATAAGCTTTAAAATGTCAGATAAAGCAGAGTTTCTCAGCGATTCAGTGAATACTTGCATTATCACATATGTTATTGTTATTCACATTTGCTCATGTTCAGTTGACATTGTTGAATTCACAATAGAATAAACATTTTTATTCGTTGACTTGTTTCTGGACACATTTATAGGCTCAGTTAATGAAATAAAAGAACACACCCGCTTTCACTGAAAAACAACTCAAAGACAAAATGTGAATGCACACACAAAAAATATAAATGGTTTAAGTTCAACTTTACATTTTACATCTTTTTTTTAAAAAAAATCCAGTAAATTCATTCATTCTTAGATGAAGTAAATGTATTGAAGTAAACAGAAAATTATATTAGAATATGTTATGAAAAACAAAATACCCTACCTACAACCTGACGATTGCTGCAGAATTTTAAAGGTTAACCTATTTTTTAAAAAAGTAATCGATGAAATGGTCTTTTCTTGTAACAGAATGTGTGACAAAGACTGGCATGATTTTACTAGTTGGAGAAGTGACATCAAAAGCCATCGTGGATCTTCAGTCTGTGGTCCGAAACACAGTGAAGAAGATCGGCTACGATGACTCATCTAAAGGTAAAGCATGTTTATATTTAGTATTCATAGAATGACCAGTGAATCTAATGGTTAAGTTTAAGGTAGTTGTTGATTTTGTCCTATTTATGATGTGCAGGGTTCGACTATAAGACTTGTAACTTGCTGTTGGCGCTGGAGCCGCAGTGTGTGGAAATATCTGACTGTGTGTTTGAGGGCCGGGATCAGGAGGACGTTGGTGCAGGAGACCAGGTTCAGTACTTGACTTTTAATCCTCAAATATAGTTTATCATATACACATCATATATACAGTGGTACCTTGAGATACAAGTGTATTTAACTTGTTCTGTGACTGAGCTTGTAACTCACATTGATTATATGTCAAATTAGTTTTACCTATTGAAATGCCATTAATTTGTTCCTGCCCCATAAGTTACAATACTTTGAGATAATGTCTAGTGCACAGGTGCCAAACATGCGGCCCGGGGGCAAATCCGGCCCGCCAAAGGGCCCGATCTGGCCCCTGGGATGAATTTGTGAAATGCAAAAATGTATTAACAATAATTTTAGTTCTGATTCCACATTGAGACCAATTCAAAGTCATATTAACCTATAAATACTCACAAATCAAAATTTGTGTGTTTGTAAATGTAAAATTGTTCATGTATTTCGACTAAAACAAAGTATAATTTCGCAAAAAAAATCTGAATTACCTGAAATGTCTTAAAGGAAGTATGTGCAATTTTAATAATATTTCACTTGTTACTAAATATTTTGTGTATCTGTCGATACAATGTGATCTGTAAGCTATAATGTACATGTGGATATGATAAACTAAAGCATAATAGTGATTATAGTGTTGATATTATTCACATTGTTTGAAAGAATAATTAATAGATTTAAACATTTTCATCAAGTCATTTTACTTTTTTCACTGTAAAATATAAAGAAAAATTTAGAGTTGACATTATTTATATATTACTCTGTCATTATTTTACTATTTTCGGCCATCCGCACATGAAAAATAGCTGAATGTAGACCCTGAACTAAAATGAGTACCCCTGGTCTAGCGTATTCAAAACGTATCACTAACCAAGCTAATAGTAGCTAATATTGAACTTATCTTCAACTCATATTGATGTTTGTAGATGTATTTGATGTGTTCTGGATGACCTCTTTTCACCTCTTCCAGACACACGTCAAAGCGTTTCAGCACCTCCCCTCTGGACAGCGACCAAACTTTGTTATGCAACTGGAGATAATACCTGTAATACCTAATATCACCATAATCTTCAAATTTAGAATTACATAAAAAAAAATTATGAACAAAAATAAAATACATTTAAGTAAATACTCATTCATTTTCCAAAGCTACAGGGGGCCGCAGCAGAGGGATGAAAGAGCTCCATGAGGCTTCAGAGCCACTGGTAGATTATATAAAAATGGGTATGACAGGAAACTAGAAGTACTCCTCAAGACACCGTGGTGAGCAAAAACATGGTAGATCCAGTGCAAAGATATCTACTTGGTGTCCTCCAACATTTTTGTTTTTATTGCCTACAACAACTAGCTGCGGCGTATCTTGGATTTGGACTCGCAACTCAAAGCAAAAAATCAACCAAGTGATGGCTTGTAACTCAGAAGACTCATAAGTTGGTTAGTTGTAAGTCAAGGCACCACTGTATAGGTTTATAGGAACTTGACCAGTGCAAATAAAAATGAAAAATCACTATACAATATAAATATGACATTGTTAATTTATTCCTATGTTTTAATTTGGCTCTACACTTTTTACTCAAATCCAATGTGATAAATATTACATCTTGACAGACACTTTTCCTCATCTTTTTATCTTTATTTAGTCATTTAACCAAGTTAAGTTGTGAAATCAGGAAAATAAACACCAGAATCTGAAAATACACACTTTCTTTCTGTAGCTCTCAGTCCAAATCATTATCCGATGCCATTTCAACCACTTTGCAAAAGTGAAAACACTTCCACATTGAACCACAGACTAGAACGTTTGTCACATCTGACCCAGTCTTAACACTAATCAGTAATTGCAGCTATCACATATGTAAGCCTTTCAAATTAGGGTACATATTCTAGGGCCAAAATACAGAGTCTAGAGAAGTTATGAGAATCTTTTTCAGACCACCTAATTTACAAAATACTGAAAGATCATTTTGATATTTCTACCCAAAAATGCTAATAAACTATTAAGTTCTGCATCCTTTAATGACTGTGTTTTGATGTTGGTTGTCTTCTTTGTGTCTTCAGGGTCTGATGTTTGGCTACGCTACAGATGAGACTGATGAGTGCATGCCTTTAACCATCCTTCTGGCTCACACGCTCAACTACAAAATGAAGGAGCTGTCACGCAACGGAGAGTGTCCATGGATACTACCAGACTCCAAAACACAGGTCTGCCACTGCAGTGTTGAAAGCATATGTACATTGTCTCTGTTATCAGTGTTGTAAAGTGACGATGTCCCATTGTCCCTTCAACCTGCAGGTCACAGTGGAATATGTTGACAACATGGGAGCTATGGAGCCAGTGCGAGTTCACACTGTGGTCATCTCAGTACAACACACTCCTGATATTAGCCTGGAGGAGATCAGGCACAACCTGATGGAGAAAGTGATAAAGGCTGTCATTCCTGCCAAGTACCTGGATGAAAAGACCATCTACCATCTGCTGCCAAGTGGGAAATTTCTCATTGGAGGTCCACAGGTGAGTAAAGAGATTTGAATTGAATGTGTAATTTGTGTCATTTTTGTCGTTTTGGTTACGTGTGTAAAATTTATGGGGCTTTTGAAAGGATTTAATGTGATAGGCCGAATTATGTTTCCATTAGTGTATAATCATAAAAAAGCTGCGAGTCGACTCTGTCCAGATGGAGCATTAGGTGACTGTGATGTGTTTGGATCAACAGAGTGATGCAGGCCTGACGGGACGTAAAATCATTGTGGACACTTACGGAGGATGGGGTGGGCATGGAGGAGGGGCCTTCTCTGGGAAAGATTACTCTAAAGTGGATCGGACAGGGGCTTACGCAGCACGCTGGGTCGCCAAGTCTCTGGTCAAAGCTGGGCTGTGCAGGAGGGTCCTTGTCCAGGTGAGGATGTAGTTGCATGTAAATGGTAAATGGAGTGAATTTATATTGTGTATTTTTTACGCCTTCATGGTGCCCAAAAGCGCTTTACATGGCCTCACATTCACCCATTCATACACACACACACACACACACACACACTCATACACCAGTAGGTGGCTGCTACCAAACCGGACTGGGACCAATTTAGGGGCATGTGCTCCTGTGTGGTTCTCATCCCACAAGACTATTTTTTTTTTAGTTACACAGGGATTATCTTTATTTCATTAATACATATCATGAGCTAACGTTTGAGGGGTCTTAAGGGTCTTGAGTGTTTTGCATATTTTTTTTCAGATCTCATATGCTATCGGTGTGAGCCATCCACTGTCCATCTCAGTGTTCCACTATGGTACATCACAGAAGGATGAGGACGAGCTGCTGCAGATTGTGCAAAAGAACTTTGACCTGAGACCTGGAGTCATAATGAAGTATGTGTGGAAGTTTTGCATTCTGCATAACCTCATCTGATAGTTGATATTGCAGATAAAATATTGTAATTTTTACTGTTTGTTTCACAGAGAGCTGGGCCTGAAGAGGCCAATTTACCAGGCCACTGCCTGCTATGGTCACTTTGGAAGAGCAGAGTTCCCCTGGGAAAGGCCAAAGCCTCTGGTGTTTTGAGTCTGGTGGTTGAAGACACTTGATCCATGTCTTAATAATGATTCCTCAAATAATACTTCTATGACTTTTAAAACTGTATAATGAAAAGTATAAATGTCTTATGTGATTTCTGACCTTAAACTGTACAATGGGTAGTGGTCAGTGCCTTTAATAGTGAATGGACTTTTTTTTTTCTATCTTTTTGTAACAAAGCAAATGGTAGGAACATTTTTTTTTAATTACAAACTAATATGCAATGATTTTAAGGTGCTATGTTTTGGAACACCACTATCAAAATAAATAAAATCAAGTTTGTATGAATTATCAAATGTGCTGTATGTGTTCTTTTCCTCGTCCATGTGACCACACTGTGATAACTATCATTACCACTGGATGGAGTTACAGGTTACACATTGTCATGAAGAAGTTAAACATGGTTGTGTTACGGGATCTGCAGTTGTGAGCTGATTTTACACTGAATAGTATGTGCAGTTGCTGGCGGGTTTTCCTTATCTGAGTCATTTACAACGTTTGGAGGAAGATAAAGTTACTTATACATGTAGAAACCCCAAAAGTAGATAAAAAAGAGGTCTGAACCAACCATAATCCTCGAGAGACATGCGTATATGTAAGATCGCCTGTGATTGGTTGAGGTTGAACAGAGGCGGGCTGTACTGTACTTCCCTTGTGTAGTTTGAGAGTGCGACTTTTTAAACTGGTCACATAATGCTACGAACAACACGCACATCTGGATTATTCACCGGGATACGGGGGCTAGAGTGTGTTTGAAAGGAGTAAGATGGGAAGCTGTACACTAGAAGGAGAGCAGACGGGGTGTGTCTGTCTGTGAAGTTTTTTTAAAATGCTGTTTTGGTTCTTTTTTTTCCTCCTTGTGAAGTGACGGAGCATAGAAAGTTGGTGTAAGTTGAACGGCGCCATGCTGGGGAATGGAGGAGGGTACGCGGTGAAGAGGAGGAAGAAACCCGTTCAGAAAAAGTAAGTTTTAGATCTTAACAGCAACGTTTACTCTTATGATATGTGGCCGCAGGGTATGGAATGACAGAGGATACAACAATGACACGGCCAGCAGGTAGCACTTAGTGGGCGGAGCTAGCATCCGTCAATCACCAACAAGTCATCACACTGTAATTAGTGTTATCAATGAAGACCAATACCTAATTTTGTGGAACAACAAAATTGACCCACCATTTATATTAATTATCCAACATGTATTATCTGGTTTGTAAAAAAAAATAAATAAAAAAAAATCCAAGACCAGATATATGTAACCAACCTACTTTTAATTATAGCTAAATTTCATATTCTTTGTTCCAAATTCTCTAAACAACGACCAAATATTTTTGTTTGTAAAGCTGTACTGCTAAACTATTTAGAAACCATTGATAAAACTTCAAATCAAAAAGCAATCAGAACAAGAAGTCTGTGAAAAATATATGATGTTACCTGATTTCTAATTTGCCTTTTTATTTTTTTTCTTCCTTTTTTCCTTGTAGTACCATTTCTACTTATTTGGTATTTTATAATTTTATATGATGTTAATGTTATAATTACATTCCATCCTGAAATGTTCATATATCTGTATGTATATGTTTTGTTTGAAACAAATTAATATCAATACCTCTCATGTCCACGTGAAGTTTCTTCCAAGATTGTGCTTATACATAGCTTATACACACATACAGGAGTGTTTATATATTATATTTGTTGTCAGTGAACAGTATTTGCATTTTAAAGCCATCATCTTAATGTAATGACATCAAAATAGGTGGGATGGAGGCTGTGGAGGTGTTATTCTAGCTATGAAAGTTCAGAAGAACTAAGCGTCATTGGAAACTTTTATCCAACATGAATTACAATAACTATACTTGATCAAGTAAAAAAAAAAACTGCATACCTCAAATGTGCTGTTTGTTGTGATATACACTTAAAGAACTAGGCTAATATTTACAAATGAGTATATAAATATACAGCACTGTGCAAAATCCTCAGGCCACCAGTAGGTTTGTTGTTTTTGCAAAATGATGGTAATTTCTCAGTCTCTGTTCACAAAGTGGAATATATATGAAATATGAGAAGAACACTGAAAGCAAGAGAAAACAAAACAAAGACTCCTGTATTTAATGGGACTTCCCTCCGTACTACACATCTCATCTGGGCAGATCATATGGTATTTATTGCTGTTTGCACCAAGTTTTATGAACATGTCAGTTTTCTGTTTGGCTTTTTTTTTTTATCATAAGTTGCACTAAATACTGACTGTTTGATGTAGAATCTATTTAGTCCATATTTTTGTGAGTTTTTCATACTGTGTGCACACTATATTCCTGTATATTCTAGTTGCATACCTAACACATGCATAACATACCTAAAGGTGGTCTAAGACATTTGTGAAAATTTGGGCAATCATTGTGTTAGAATTAAAATATAGTTATAGCTATTAAATGAGGTTTTGAACCAATTTTAATGAATGATCTCAGACATTATTGATATGTTAAATGAGGGTGTTTTTTTTGCAAATAACTGTCGTCCTAAACACTTCCTTGTATATATAATATAATCCTCTCTTGTTATTTTTTCTCCAGGGGGCCCATATACAGTCAAACATACTGTATAGATTCATTTTTTAAGTCTCTTTGCAAAGACATCACAGAAAAGCCAGAATATATATTTAATCCCAGCTCTTTTTTTGACAATGTATGGAACAGGAAGGTGCCATCTAATCTGTAATCTGACTCAGCTGGGCCTCACATTTCTGGATCCAGAGCCACAATTGTCTAAATGAGCTTTGTAGTTCTTTGACTTGCCTCCAAGGCCATTAAAAAGAGCTGTTAGTAAGGCTTTTCCACTGGTTTGGCTACTTAAATGTATGTGTCTGGTTCATATGAAATATGTAACGTCTGTTAGAAAATTATTTCAACTTGAGAAAAGACTTTATTTCATAGATAGGTCAGTTATTTTATGATTAGCTTGCTAACTATTCAGTTTTTTTGTAAAATTAAAATAGTAAAAATTAAAACTAACTTAAAAAGCTATCTTTCTGTGCTATAGAGAAGCACATATATGGGCTTTCACTCATGTATGTACCCGAGTTTCCACAGTCTTTTATCCATGTAGTCAATTAGTCTGTTTTCACCTCCCCTGGGTGGAGCTTCGTAATCATTGCCAGTTGAACACAGCTGTTTGATTGACTGTGGCCCCCTGCTTCCTCTGCCCCTGATTGGCTACTTCTGACAGAGTAGGCCGTATATTTGCCTGTACTGTCAATGCTGTTTTTATATCTCTGCTTGAAGGTCCAGAGGACTGAAATGTTATTCTATATTAAAGTTTTTTGCAAGTTCAATGGACAGTGTGCAGAGTACCTTTTTTCTTTTTTTCTCCACTAAAATTAAAATAGTAAAATTAAAACTAATCATCTTGTTTGCATTAATGTCCTCAAAGTTAGCCATAAACTCATTAAAAAGACACAGTATATAGAATGAAAAACTTAAAACATCTTTGCAAATGATGATGAAGCAGCTGAACATGTAGAATAGAATTTTTAAAGATGTAATAACTAAAGGGAGAATAGGGATCAGTTATACTGGAGTGATGAGTAGAGTATTTGTTGTGGTGGAAATAACCTACAGTGGCATAGCATAACATAGTCCATATGATACTGATTGGTTATTTTTCTTTTTGTGGGGTGGTTTTTCAACTATCAGACTTGGTTCTCAATTTACACAGGTTTGAGAACCTGGTCCTAAAGAGTCGTGGATGTGATGTGTGAAGATATGGTTCTGTCCAAGTTTCGTTTTCCCTTAGAGATCCCATCTTTCACAATAAAGTGTGTCTGAAACAACAATATGAGTCATATTCAGTGTTAGTGTGTTACACTGATAGAGGTGAGGACAGTAAAATCATGTACTTAGTCTTTATAATGGACACTGAATCTCTCTCTCGCTCTGTGTGTGTGTATATATATATATATATATATATATATATATATTAGGGGTGGGTATTGCGATATACGATATGTACCATGATATATGTGCATTCTGGTACATGGTATTCACTGCGATATACATCCCAATATTTTAGGCCTATAGCCTTTTTTTATTTTTTATTATTTTTTTTACAGTTATTACTTTTTTGAAATTTTAAAGAAAACAGACACTTGAATACACAAATGTTATTTGTTTATTTTACTGTAGAGCAACGATTCCACTGTAGTGCATGTAAAACACTGCATTAAGAACTTGGCTGTAGTGCACAAATAAAGATGGCTTTGATAAACATAAAACATGCAAAGTCAGATGCTGTTTCAGAAACTTGATAAACTAATTGTTTGTTGCATGTGAAATATCAATACTGATGCCTCTGTATCAATATGTGTATCGTGAAGAGGCTCGTGACGATATATCCCCGTATCTATATTTTTAACACACCCCTATACACACACACACACACACACACACATATGTATATGTATGTGTGTGTGTGTGTGTGTGTGTGTATCTTGAGTGTTGATCCTGGCTGTGTAAAATATCCAAAACAAACAAGGATAATCATTTCAATGCAATTTCTCTTTAAAATTGTAATACAATTTATTCTTGTTTTCTATTTAAGTTCATCCTGGTTAAGCTGTTTATTTCTATAACACTGATCATTGTTTTGTCTTGCTGTTGTCAATAGACCATGCTGTTATTGTTGTTATATTTTCCGCCCTGTTTTTTTGTTTCTTTTTTAGATCTCTGCGTTTAGTTAAGGAGAGATGGCAGACACGGCCGCTGCATGTTGGGACATGTATGAGAGGAATTATGTGTGTAATTTGTAGTAATAATGGCATGGACCAAGTGGAAGAACAACAGCCACATGCTGTCTGAAAATTCTGACGTAACACAGGATTGGGCTTCTCCACAAGAAATTCCTTTGTAATTGTGTTTTTTTTAGAAATTAATCAAAGACAAAGGGAATGAATGTGTCATTCTCACTCTGGTGATATGAAAACACTCTCCATCTTTGCCACATCTTCAAACCACTAAGTCAGTGCTTTATTTGATGTCTTTTACAGTCAATTTGGACAACAACCGACTTTATCTTTTAGGAATTTGACATTGGGGATTTACGCACATGCACAGCCTTGCATGCATGCTTTTTAAAGCTTCTGTATATGAATGTGACACATATCCTACATCCTGGTATCCACCGGTTTTCATTTGCACGTTCCAGGCGCAGTTAAAGCTTGTCACAGGATATGAAAATTCAACCTTATACCAAACACTTCCACCTCAACCCATGGAAATTCCACTGTGTGCTGCAGATTTTTTTAAAAACAAACATGTTTTAGCAAGCAGTATCGCTGAACGTATTTTTTCTTGTTTAGTGTGAAGCCTCCACCTGTGAAAACCAATCCATCCAAACGCCACCGGGACCGGCTGAACACAGAGCTCGACCACCTGACCAGCTTGTTGAGCTTCCCCGAAGAGGTCAAGAGTCGCTTGGACAAACTGTCAGTGCTGCGGCTCAGCGTGGGTTACCTCAAGGTTAAAAGTTACTTCCATGGTCAGTAATATATTCTTTCTCATGTGCTGAATTCACACCCCCAGATATTTGTGGTTATTCAGAGCAAAGCCTCACATACTCATGCAAAGTAACAAAACTTGCATGTATTCATGAAACATTCACATACAAAGATGTCGTGCATCAGTGTGTGTGTATGTGGGACAATGTGTTAGGTGTTCACATATGCTGCTCCAGACATTTTTGTGGCCTATGTGAGTGTTTGGGGTGTCTGAGAGGGAACCTGATGCTGTGAAAACTGAATAGTAGCCCTGCTGGGTGGGAAACAGGAGGAGTGTGCTGTGGGGCAGTTGGAGAAGAGTCAGAGGAACATGAGACAGGCAGAGCAGCAGCTCGGTGCTTGGGTAGAGCTCTGAGGTGGTTACCTACACTAATGAATTTGGCTGAAATAGTCACTTTTGTGAAAGTTGTCACAGGATCAGCTTCAGGTGTAAGTTTGTTGTCACTAAACCCCAGACAAGATAATCCTGATGACCTCCGATACAGCACACTGTTTTGTCAAACTAAATAATACAGAATTACTAGGAGACTGACCTTCATGATGTTTACTTTTAATGTGGTTTTCCTTCTGTGTATTTACTATACATTGGTACAAATGTGTAATATTGTGTTATGATAGTTTGGAGTAGGGAAATTTGGCAGATAATGAGTAGAAACATGGTTTATGAAGAGAAATCTAATCTTGTATATAATTTATTATGTTAACTTTTATTTCAATAGAAATCAGGGACACAATGATATTACCATGACTTATATGTTGTAGTTATTATGTGTAACTCCAGTTCTGTTGGTACATCATAGTTCTCTGACAGGCTTCATATATTCCAGTGTAACAGATGGAGACCGTACAGCCTTCAGCCACAGTCAAGTTTAACCGATATTGATAGTTTGTAAAACTTCCCACCAACCTGGAGGTTTTACATCCACAGAAGCAACTTGATAACTGTGATCACACAGCAGGTCACAAATACAAATTCTTTTGTAACTTATCTGCAGGTTTTTTCATTATAGGGAATTAGGCAGTGGCCACCTTTGTCAAATTTGTGCTGCCTCCACCCCTCCTTTGATAGAGTTTTAGAATATGCTATTTTCTAACAGATACAGTCGCTGTTGAGAAGGCAGTTGTTAGAAATACTGGCATGTAATTTGGAGTTGTGTCGATCAATGTCATAATCACTGGTCCTTTAGAGAAAGAGGTGGATTGTCTGTGGGGTCATCATACACAAACTCCCTTTATGATCCACATATCCAACCTGTGACATTAAACCTCCAGAGAACAGCGGAGTTTTCCAAGCCCTCTCTCTCTCTCTAGACTCTTTCTCTTTGCTCTCTCTGCTATCAGCTGTCTGATCACTGCTGTTGATGGAGTAGAGGGGGCGGAGGGCGCAGAGCGAGGAGGGCCAGCAGCTCTGAAGCACAGTGGCACGAGATGAGGGCTCTTGATGATGTTGTGCAAACTGCTGTGGTTATAAATTTGTGCAGCTTCATTTATTTATGAACATTCATACTTATCAGAAATAGTTGGGAAAACAAAAACATGATTTTGTGGTTAAGGACAGAAATTACAGTGAAAGCAAGAAAATCATTTCATTTCATTTTGAGTCTGGTCCAAAGAAGACTGGATTTGCGTCACTACAGCTGCTCCCGCATCACTGTATGTCATGCGATATTTTATCTGCTCGCAACTTTGACGTCCATCCTCCTCAGCATCACAGTAAGTGGGTGTCAAGGCAGTTATTCTGATAACACTGATAAAGGTTTCAAGTTCGACTCTCTTTCTTTGTTGACTTTACCTGTTCTGTCCATTCAACTCCAGTTTCCCCCCATCATTAAAAACAGGTACATGTAGAGTAGTTCTCCTGTCAGTTCCCCTTAAAGCGATAGTTGTGGATTTTTGACATGAATCTGTATTTCATCCCCGTCATCAGTGCAGTACATCACTGACTTACCCCCGACAGTGTCCTGGGAGCCCAGTTCTGGTCCGGTTTTGGTTGAAAAGAAAGTAGTCCGGCAAGTTTGCGGGGGTCACTAAAATATCACCTTTTTCTTCTAAAAACAGCATCAAAAGAGTGATTTATTTGCATCACAAACCAATGTAGATGAAGAAGTCACACATCGTAATCACTTGGCCCTACTTTCTCTCTCTTCGTATCTCTGCGCACTGCCGCAAGATGACAGCTAGTTTACCTGTTTCACTGCTGAAAAAAGTTGTTGACTCGTGCGCAGCAGTCAGCAGCATGACAGCGCCCTGATAGGTCTGATCATTGGCTATCATTGGCGTTGCTGTGGTAATAATAACAAATGTCCACCAAATGTTTTCTCATATAGTCCATGGACTTTTCTATAGACGTATCTTCAATAGTTATGGAGCTAGATCCTGAAGAAAAC
>JAPSES010116744.1:0-16981 GCA_029822895.1 Maxillicosta whitleyi | reverse complement strand
TGAGACAAGGAACAGATGATTAAATTTTGGAGGTGATCCGGATCACTGTCTGGATCCAGGAATTTTTTAAATGGATTGTCTATTAGTTATCATTGGTGTTGCTGTGGTAATAATAACAATAACAGTCTTTTCCTTTCATCCTGAATTGCTTTGAAGACATGATCATGTCATGACATCACAGCTAACGCTACCTCTGATTGGCTAGCCCTGGCAGCATTCCAATGCTTTGCAGATGTGCGATCATTACTAATATGTAGTCGTCATCACCACGATGGACAACCCTCCCACCGGTGCCACCCCCGATGGTGACTTGCCACCCCAACCATATCCATGTTCTATTGCATATACACCACATGTACATTTTCAATTTATTGATGAAAATAAAAAGTAGTTTATAAAACTACCATTTCTAGCCGTAGCCTACTCCAGGGGTAGAATGTCATTTGTTTGAACTACTGCCAAGATGAATTGAATGACACACTTACAAAGTAGCTTCACTAACCCTGAGCTCAGACTTGTGCTCAGACACACGAATCTAATGAAGAATTCTAATTTGTGCTACAGTTCATGAGAACATACTGGTCTACTGCACGTTGAGTGTGTGTTTGTTTGTTCAATAATGTTTGATGATGAGAACATACTGGTTTCACTTGCCCAGTCCCAGTGTGCCTGGACTTCCTCTGTCCTGCACTTCCTACTTTTCCTTCTCTCCTTGATGTGTCTGATCAAAGCATTTGCACACGAGCATCATACATTCTAATATTTCATTGGGTTTGATTACAGTGCAGATTTGCTATGGCATGATTTCAGTAAGTTTATGCAATGTCACAATGTTTATTTCAGCCCATAGTTGCATTTACTTTTGGCCCAAATCTCGTACGACAGATGAGAGTTGGATCGCTGTGTAAAGTCTTCTCCAGCAGATCCCATAGATTCTCCATGGGGTTCAGGTCTGGATTCTATTGCAGCCAATCCATGTGTGAAAATGTTGTCTCATGCTCCGAAAACACTCTTTCATAATATCAGAAGCCTGATCAGTCCTAGTGTTGCCATTTTGGAATGTGTCTGTGTCATCAGCACAGAAAAACTGCACTGATATTCAGACCTGGTTGTTCATTTCATTCAGATTCAGCTGACCTCATTTTATGGAAACGTAAACTAAACCTAGACCTGATCGACTGAATCAACGTCAGCTCATAACACTGCCCCCACAGGCTTGAACTCTAGGCACTGGGCATTATGGGTAATCACTTCATTCACCTCTCTTGTCACCCTGATGCACCCATCACTGTGGGACAGCGTCAGTCTGGACTCATCAGACCACATGACCTTTTACCACTGAAACACAAACCAATCTTTATTCTCTATATCAAACAAAAAATCTTTTTTTTTTTTTTTTCCATCAGTCACTTATTTAATTGATCTTCTGACACAATCTTTATAGATTTTTTTATGACCACTTTTCTTCTTGAAGATGATGCCTCACCACTATCATCCCATGTTTTAACAAAGCTTTTTAATTTTTAATTGTAATTTTAATTGTAATCTGGCCACTAATGACATGTGGGACCAATGTACGATATATATATAAAATAACCTGAAATGTCAAAAGAGGTCAATTTAATTTAATAAACATGTGCAAATTGCAGTTATTTGTCTTATTTGTCTGGAGGCATTTGTTTGAGGCTGTTCATGTTATTCAAATTTTTAAGGAAACTTTGTAGATGTAAACATTTTAATAATATAATTGTACATTTTTATTATTATTTTACTGGTCCAGTCCAGTTCAGATCATATTGGGTTGAATATTAAAATAAGTTTGACCCTTCTGAACTAATTGATCTCATACTTTAAAAACTGAACAATTAAATCATTTGTTCATTAGAGTCCAATTCTGTCCATATGTGCATTAAGTTGTGATCATCTCTCACACCCTTTACAGCTTTTGATCGTCTGTAGGTGGAAAGTCCTGTCGTGGTCTTTTCCACGCTGCAGATTCCCCACAGTGCTTTGTGAAGCCGCTCTGTTGTCGTGTCTCTGTGTAATTAGCTTCAGATGTTCAGGCCGGCTGCATGGAAACCTCGCTAACATGCTAACGCCAGCCAGCCGCCGTTAAACTGTGTCACTCCTCCTCTCTCCACCCCTCCATCCCTTCCTCTCGTCTTCATCTTCATCAGCTCTTCATCGTCACCCTGATCATCTGGACTTAATTACAAACACACACACACACACACACACACGCATCGCACAGATGCATGAAAGCACACATACCAACGGGCCACATGTTCCAAACATGCTCTTATGGATAGTTGAAGACAGAACCAGTTCATGAAATCTGAATCTTTGCTTCGAGACATGACCTTTTTCATTTGCAAACGTGGCATTTCTAACATGAACTTTGTATAAGTGAAGCAGCTTACCTCAGCTCTCTGTGCACTTATAAATCAAATCCAACTTCAGTTGTTAAGCAGATGAGAGTGAGCTCTGTCAGAGCGTCAGCATCCAGCAACAAACAAGGAAGCAGGGAATGCATCATATTTCATTGAAGTAAACAAGCATTTATACCATTAAAGACGTAAACAGGACACGAGTCACTACTTTGCCAAAAAAAGGGCAGTAGTGAATTTGCTTTTGTCATCTAAATGGTGCATTCAGAATAACACATATGTTTCATCTGCACAGAAACAAACTGTCAATATAAGCAGCAGATGTACTTGCTTTTAATTGAGTCAAACCCAGATATAGTCAAATCCATGCCAAACTGTCATTCATACTACATTTTTGTATAAGCAGTAGATTTCATGTGGCTTAAAATGACAAAACATAAAAATGTTAGAGATATTAATACATTTCTACTATTTATATATATATATATATATATATGTCCAAATGTATTTATTTATACAATTTAAAAAGCTGTGAAGTGTTTAGAAAATACAAGCTATTATACTGTTTCCTCTATGTTCTACAGTTATTAAAAAATAGTCCAAAAGTATGCTAAACATATACTTTTTCTCTTGTTCCTTCACAGCTGTAGATGTAATGCATCTGAAACATGATATCTTCTGATATAATTTTATGTTTAATCTGAGCGTTTATGATGATCAGTGAATTCAACCTAGTAAAATATCAGATTTTTATGTAAAAACACAAAATGCAGATGATAATATTATAATAAATGATGATAAATAACCTAAAAAAAGGAAAAGAAAAAAGAAAAAAATATTTTGGAAATGCTAGATAAGTAGAACTGAGTCTCTTTTAGATCGTCATACTGACACAGATCTGATTCCATACACCGGTTTGAATCCATCTACGAACCCTTTCCACATTATCATCATCATATCTAAAGGAAATGAAAAAAAATCTTCTTTCACTGTAAGACTTTTAGATTTTACACTGAAAACAAATATGTCTTTGTGTGAGGGGCACTGGTACTATTTCCCCTTGAGTCGTATAACATAGCAGTAGTTGATGGAAACACTCAATAATTCACTTTACCTTTGCCAACTTTTCAGGAACTTGAAGTGATCATTTCAGCGCTGCTTTTCTTACCAGTGTGGTTTACGCTGACAAGCTCACTGAGAACTTACTGGAACTTCTGTGTATTTAAGTGTCAACATGCTGAGCAGGAGCCAGATAGTACTGGACGGCTTTCTGTCTGCTAAGCCTTCATCCTCCTCTTCCTCCTCCAGCTGCTTGGTTCAGTCTGGTGTTGGATGAAAGACGCTTTCCTCCTCGCGCTCTCTTGGATGAGTCAGGCCGACAGCAACCCAGGAAGCTGTTTCTTCGGGTTGGACGTCAGACCTGTCAGCGCCTCAGCTTCTTCGTCCAGGTCAGAGTGATGTAACAGAAAAAAAAACAAAACAATAAATACATACTGTATAATAATCCAAGGTCGATGTGAGTCTAAAATTATGTAAAGACTCTATAAATCATATCTCTGGTTTCTAACATCATCAGGAGACAATGGACTATGGACGTCCCATCGCAGTTGTCTTGGAAACAGGGTTGCAAAACAAAGATGAGGGACCGGTTTTGGACCCAGATTGGCCCAGCACTTTGAGAGTCGAGGTGAGTCCACCCTGGATGATGAGATTATTGACATCATGTGTTAAATCAGTATGACAGTGGTTAAAGGCATCTACTATGACCAGCAAAGCTTCTGGTCTGATTCCAAACTGACAGCTTTGATTCCTACCTTAGTATGTATGTGAGAACATGTGCCAGACATGAGGCACATGTATGTTCACAAATTATTTACACTATTACATTTGCATTTATGTGTTATATTTGTAAAATTTTATCCATTCATACAGTATGTCTCTATTTTGCACTTATTTTTTGATAGCACAGTCTTATTATATATAGTATAGTATAGTATAGTATAGTATAGTATAGTATAGTATAGTATAGTATAGTATAGTATAGTATAGTATAGTATTGTATTCTGTTCTGTTATAATATTGTGATAAAATAATAACGACTTCACAATGCTTCAGTGTGTGTGTGTGTGTGTGTGTTTGTGTTTTTGTGGGTTTGGCAGCATTGAAACACACACACAAACAAAACAAAACATTTCACATTTAAAGGTGGAGTAAACAGTCTAATACACTTTTTGGTTAAATTCACTACCATCCTGTGTGGGCACTGAAAACAATCTGGAGCTATTGTAATTGGATAAAAACAGATTTGGACTGGTCCAGTTTGACTAAAGCAATCACTGACAACTTTGGTGTGGAATTTGTTTGTCAGGTTTGTTTAGACTACCAATATATATCACATAGCGATGTCAGGAACATGTAATTTTAACCCATAAAACTCAAACATCCACAGTCGACCAAAATCATCTACTGATCTAAAATGTTTAATACCTGTTGATCCACTAATCCTATCAATCTATATAAATAATTGGTGTAAAATACAGTTTGTCATCTTTTCATGGTCATCAGATATGACCCATTTGGACGTTCAGAGGCTAGTTACCATGGAAACACTGTCATCTTCTACAACATTGATTCACCAGGAGTTGGATCAATGACAGTGCATGAAGACACCTGTTTTACATTCAATTAATGCTATATTTTGTTCAGTTGTCTTTGTTTCTGATATAATAAAACACAACTTTAATCTGAGGTCTTATGAACATCTACATGATCATGATCATCATCGTGATTTTCACTGAAAACACACAAAATACAAGAAGATAATATTATAATAAATGGTGAGAAATGAGTTAAAAATGATTAAATAAATAGAAAAAAAAAACATTTGGGAACTGCCACAGAAGAAGCACTGGGTCTTAATGAATTAAATATCTCAAGAACTATATGAAATTACATACAAAATTGGACAAAAAAAAAAAAAAAAAAAACCTGATTCAATCACACCCAGAACACACATTTTTCTTCATTGTAATGGTGGCAAACAAAGCTGAGAAATGTGGCATCATATGAATGTGTTTCTGGTGCCTCATCATAGAGGAATGAAGTTGCTTTTCTCCACAGCTTCCCTTCTGGAACGGCTGTGAACAGGAAGACACCTGCGTCCCGGACCTGATTCTCCACAGCCAAACCGACCTCATGAATATTCAGTCAGTGACTCTCTATTATGAAGCCATGTTTGATGATGATTATGTATTATTTATGCACAAATTATGTATAAATTAAACCAAAAACCGGTTTCTGTCCCACCTGAAGACAATTCTGCAACTCTGGGGAGCGTGCTGCGTGGTCACTGTGTGGACAAAAGGGGGGGTCTGAGGGCCTGGGGTACGTGGTGGAGAGCAACCGCAGGAGGATGGTAGTGTTTGCCCGGTTGGAGAACCAGGGAGAGAACGCATACGGAGCTACAATCAATATCTCCACCTCCTCCAACCTCATCTTCTCCAGCCTCATCGTAAAGGTGCTGAAATGATGATGAAATGATTTCCTGTCATTGATAGTCTGAGAGTCTGAGTACTAACACACTCATCCAGCCTGCAGCTGCTTTGTGATGATCTTGATTTCATTATATGCAATATTTATGGCACTGAAAGTTTGACTTGGAGATTTGTTAGTGGGTCTGTGTACATAACTGGGAAAGCAGTGAGGAATGGTGTAGAGGGGTTAAATGTGCATACATCAAAGCAGAGACATCCAGGTGCAAAACAAAGTCTGGACACGGTTCCAACAGAGTGTGCTGCAAAAACACACTGCATGAAAGAAATATGGGTTTCTAGTGAAATTTACATTTTTATATTTTTATCAGCTGGAAAAGGATTGTTTTTCTTATTTTAAGAGCAAGATGTGAGACTACTTTCACAACTTATCTATTGATTCTAACATAAATATCAGGGTTTGATTGAATGATTGGAAAACACTGGTGAAGAGCCTCAGAATGTAAGCCGACGTCAGAGTACATCTGTGTCTGCTGCTTCAGTGTCTGCTGTCGGCCTGTGATTGACAGGTCTGTGTGACAGCCCATCTGCTGAATCAGAGTTCAGCAGAGTTCAGAGTCAAAGTCGTGGTAAATATAATCTACTAACAAGACTGAAAAATGACTTTGTCATACAAGCATGGGCGTGGTTAGACCCAGACATTCAGGGCTGAAGCCCCAGATGTTTTGGCTTTTGCCCTGGATCTGTGAGTTTATTTTATTTTTTAATAAGTATATGAGTAAATAATAAATAAATAATAATAAAAATGTCCCCTCCATCACTGGTGCCTGCAGGTATACGTCTGTATGGCCTGTGTGTACCTTGGGCGAGCATACTGTGTGAAGAAGAGAGAGAGAGAGAGAGAGAGAGATGTATGGGATGGAGAACAGGGTGGGGGGGGGACTTTTTTTTTTTTACAAAAGTGACTAGCGGCAAATGTAGCGACTGTTTCTGGTGCTACTGTTGACTTTTATGGTGTTTGGACGTTGCCTCGTACTGTACCTGATCTCCATCATCCTAAAGCTTCAGTGTCACAGTAGCCTCCCATTGTTTGTGCACCCCCCTCCCCCGTGTTACAAACTAAGGCATGTCGCAGTACATCGAACTCTCCCCCACCTCCATATCTTACAGTCAGAAATTTGATTTTTTTTTTTTTTTTAAAGCCCTGGATGTTTTCAAGTCCTAGCGATGCCCCTAGCTCTGACCCCAATAGATCCACCCCTTTTATCCATATATGGTCATATCTGGCTTCAAACAATCAAGGTTGTAGTCAAATCACAAACTACTGACTTCAAACCAGAAGACGTCATATTTACTCTTTTTCCTAAACATGTAAAGTCTACATTTGGTAATAAGAACACACTTTTATGAATCAATGTTTTTTTGTTTTTTTTAGCTTAATCTCATCATGTTTAGGCTTTTATTCCAGTCTTAAGGAATGTAGTCCAGAAAAATGTGCTTAACTAAGTTTGAAACATCTTAATTTCTTGCTTAGTAAAAAGGTACAACTTTATTTAAATAAGAAACAAAATGACAAAAATAACAAAATGCATGGTTACTTTTAGCATATTCAGCATAACCATAAAGTATAAAGTAACAAAGGAACATGTTCAGGGAGTATGTGCTGGTGTACTGAGTAGATAACACTAGTATTTATACATAAAATCTATGTTTCTGTGATAAATGTCAGTGGTACTGTGTACATTCATATCATGTGCATGAAATTTATAACACAGTTTTAACTCCTACTAGATGAAATTTGTGATATCTTTATGCCCCTCCCACTTGTCCTCAGGACCAATCAGATATTCAGATTGAATGCTCCGCTGAGGACAGACTAGCCACTAGGAGGCGCTGTAACATCAGTGCTCCCTTCATCAAGTCCTTATCCCAGGTAGGTGCTCCTGAAATACACACCAACCTTTAAATATGTCTGTTAATGAACTTATCTAATGCACTCAGATTATTCTATAATGTTGACAGCTCTGAAAATGAAGTTTCACTTAGTTTTTATGCTTCATGTCTATTCTTTTAACATTTTTAATTAAAATATTGTGTCATACATGTGTGTCACATTTTAGTTGTAGTTGCAGGTATTTGTAGGTCTGTTTTTATGTTAATTACAGCAATTATTCTTTAGATTGTATTGATGTATTGCATTTCCTTTTAGCCTTTTCACTGCTGTTGTTTATTTAGTTTTATTTTGACTGTGTTTTTTCTCGATTCTTTTGTAAATGCATATTCAGTGAATTAATAAGGACCATCACAAATCTCAGTCCAGTCCTCCTTTACCACCACATACATGACATTGTTTGAATCAGTTTCATGATATAAAATATATAAATTAAATCATAATTCACCAATTATAATTCAGTTGTTTACTGATACTGTAAACCAGTGAATAAACAGGTGTAAGTCGAATAACTTACAGCTGTTATACACTCAGACTAATGATAGTTATTAGACAGCAGAGGAATACATTAGGACTGACAGCCATCAGCTCACATCCTTCATTAGCCTAATGACTGTTGCTGTAAACATGATCACGGCCCCGCCCTTCACTGTGAAGCCCCCCGAGGGCCCACTTCACAGATGCCTGTCTGAATAAGGTCCAGTTTATTGGTCCAGACTGCGGTGTGGGTTATAGGCGTCTTCCTCCTAACAAGGCTTTGGTGGCTACATCAGGTGAGACGTAGCCAGAGGGAAACTCACGAGACACACATTCAGTCCACGTACAGAGACCATCAGAGACCCTGAACGCACCAAAGCATATGATTTACGTGTTGAAGTTCCCTGTCAGTACAGTCAGAGCTCACACTGTAAACCTGAGTAAGTAGAATCTACTTTAAAAAATCCACATAACTCGTTGACTTAAAATTTTTAAGCAATAAAGCATTAATTTAATCAGTGAAGCAGACTTTATTCAATGTACTTCAGCCCAAAATGGAATGTTTAAGTTGAATGTACTAATAAAAACGTTACATTAAGTGAAGAAGCAGGAGTTCCCAAAGTGAGGGTCAGGAGCATATTTTCAGAAAAATTTTGTTATAATTCTTAAGGTAAATAAAACAGATAAAGGGTAGTGTTTTTGCACTTATTTGTTACAAGAAGGATATTCAGATTTTTAAGTGGTAAGTAGTACTTTTACTTTGAAAGGGCTCAGTTGTCATTACTGCAACATGATCTAAAGCTTGCTTGTTTTACTAATGGTGTTGTATTAATAAAAAATAAACATAAAAAGGCCAATAAACATTGTAAAACTGACATATTAACATAAATAAATATTAACATAACCCCAACATCTGCACATAAAACAGCACACAAGTTTATGTCAAGTACCCACAATGCAATGCAGCTACATGGGTGACATCAATGCGTTGCTATTAGTAACAGGTAAAATTTAATGATATTAAGTTGATTGAATTCAAACACAAAATTCCAATAATCTAGGCCATTAAAAGTACACTTTATTCAGAATTAACAAGTAATGTTAATACATTAGACACATTCAAGTAAAACAAACTTATCTCTTTGAATTGAATCAAAATCTGGGTTTATGGTGCAGCTCAACATGCAAACACATCAGAAATCACACATTAATGAGAACGAGTGGAACAGAATCAGTTGCAATTTGTAAAGTTTTTATTTTCTTCTAACTATCCCTCGTTTCTTCAGCTTTTCATGATCTGAGGAACATTTCAGACATATGCCAGATATATGCTCATCTGCTTTTTTCTGTTTCAGGTATCTTTCCATCTGGAGTTTGAGTTTAGTCGATCCGTCTTTCTGGACCACTTACGGGTTGTCATGGCAACCACCAGGTGAAACTGAAACTAAAGTCATTAAATTTCACTAAACATTAGGTGCAGAAATGTAATCCAAGTGTGCCTGTATTCTTTAGTGAGGGAGAGGATGGTTATCCTGACGACAACATCAACAACATCTTCCTCCCTCTGAAGTACCAAACCGATCTCCTCTTCATCAGGTGAGCAACAGCATATTTTAACACAATTTATCAGAAATTACTATTCTTGTATTTATACATGATGAAACAATAACTTTATATCATTGATTCTTTTTTATGGTTTAATTTGTAGTTTCTAAAGATAAAAGTATATGATCAAAACCACATAATGCTGTCTTACAATTTGAGTTCATGTCTCCTTTATAAAAATAACTTAATGTTTTCCTCAAATTTGTGAAACTAAATTATAAAAACAAGGATGGTAAATAAAATTGGATCACACTTTAGTTAAATAAATGTTTTACACTATAGAGACAATAAGTATTCCTTTCCTAAAATAATAATTTATGTTATTTATTTATTTTTACAGATGCCACTAATTCCATAACTAATAGTAGGAAATATTTTTACTATGATGATTGTTTCAGGAGGATCAAAAGCAAAATGATGTATTTTCATCCCAACATTTGTTCTCTTGCCAGAGACCCTAACCCTCCTCGCTTTGAAATCAAAGCTGACTCCTCCTCTTCATCCTCTTCATCCTCTTCATCCTGGGATCAAACAGAAAACAGCTTCAACCTCACTTATCATGTATGTATCACAAAACAAACACACTTCACTGCTACATCATCTACTTATATGTGGTCCAGCTGTCTGATGCGTCTTTGTATTTATTTGCAGATCCAGAACCTGGGCATCTTCTCTGTGCAGGATTTGCTGTTCACAGCCGATATGTGGGCCATAACTCAAGAGGGGAACCACCTGGTCAACATCACAGACTACACCATCGACCACGTATGATGACAAACTTGAAATTATTATTATTATTATTTTTAAATAGCTGCTTTAAAAATGTTTGTTCATTGCAAAACTTCAATCCTGCTCTTCCTCCTTTCATCAGGTAGCAGGGTCCTGCACCTTGCCTCAGTTTACATCAACCAATCAGGTCACACCTGAGGATCTGACTCACCTGTCACAGCTGGTAAGACACATAAACAACCACTACCCGGATCATTACACACAGGCTTCTATATTCAAGGAGTGATATTTAGCTTTTTTAAATGGAATTATACATTTTAAAATATTACCTGTGGTCTATATAAACTATAAATGTTCTGCTTGGGTCTGAATTCTTCATGAATTCAACTCCACAGGTTCATCTTCAACACTATTTCTGAGTAATGACACCAGAAAGGTGGTTTTGTGCACTGGCCCTTTAAATGCACATGAACCTCTTTATGCCCCGCCCCCTCCAGGTTTTGGCTGTGCTTCTCTGTCCCATTCAACCAATAACTGAACATTTTAGGTAATCAGCTCAAAGTTTGGACATATTTTCAGTTTTTTACAACCACTGCTGCTGATAAACAATTATGTCGCACTCAGAGAAATGTTCATCAGAAATGTGGACCTAGAACTAGTTATAAAACATAACAAATGCAGCAGGGATTAAAACAGGTTGTAGAAATCCCCTTAATTTTTTGGCAAAATTAATATAAAGATAGTTTTGCAGCAGCTGGAGGGTTCAAATTTGGACTTTATGAAATATTAGGGTCCAAATACACAAATAAATGAATCAAACACTAATAAAAGTGGGTTTAGATAAATATGAGCCCTTTAAAGAAAATCACATTTTTCACGAGATAACTGTTTTTTTTTTTTTTCTGTGTTCTTTTTTTATGTCTTTGGTTTGATGGTATATTTTGTCTGTACACATTGCATAAAAAACAAAAAAACAAACAAAAAAAATGAAATAAGACAATAAGACAAGAGACAATTTTGTTATGATTTGGCACTATATGAATAAAATGACATTGATTGGATTGATTTTGTTTGTATTACTGATCGTGTGTTTGTAGAATCAGAGTAACAGTATGAGCTTAGCGGTCCGGTGCAGGCTGACGGTGCCGGCCTCCAGAGAACTGAAGGTGATGCTCAGAGGGAGACTTCAGCATCCTGCTCTGCTCGCTGTAAGCATCAACACATCCAATCAATTGAACTCCCTAATCAATAAAACACATAGAAAACCACCTGTTACTAAAAGAATCTCTGAAAAACATCATTAACTCATAAAGAACCAATGCTACTTTTAAATCAGTTCCCAAATGAATGTTTCCTAAGTGATTTTTCATCATTCGTTGTAATATTATTTTCTTTATTTTGCATTTTTAAGCATAAATCAGGTGTTTTCTTATATTTAATTCTATGATCATTTAGATGCTCATTAAAGTTGAGTTTTTTTTCATTAGAAACTAAGAAAACTAATGAAAAAGTGACTTTTTCAGTTAAATATATCATTAACTGTACATAAACCCAGTGTCTCCACCTACTGTCATTGGTTAAACTCCATGGGTTTTACTGCTGAATCAATGTTGTAGAAGATCACAGTGTTTTCCATGGTAACTACAGAGCCAAATGGGTCATATCTGATGTCCATGAAAAGATCACAAACTGTATTTTACATCAATTATTTACATGGATTGATAGAATTAGTGGATCAACATTTACTTTAGTAGATGCTTAGATGTTTGGCTCTTTATGGGTTAAAGGTTTTCAAATGATCTGCACATTTTATACATGAGCCAACGGCTGTTTGTTTGAGTGTAACAATAGTCTCCATGGTGCATTTCTGTGTCTTAAATATGCAGGTTTCATTTTCTCACAACCACATGTTTCTCTGCTTCAGGTGAATTTCAAGAATTTAGAGTTGTTGGTTGCTGCGTCCATTCAGCTGAAGAAGTCCAGTCCCATGTTCCTGCAGGAGGACAGTCCCATTCGACAGGTGAAACTCTATTCTGGTCCTGTGTGTAACTGTGTGTAACCTGTGTTGTCTTTGTGCTTCATGCAGAGGCGTTTTTTTTTTTTTAATATAATTTACACCCTGTAGTGTTAAACCACAGAGTGAAATTAGTCTTTTTTTCTCTCTTCATCCACTTATGTCTCCATTTGTTTATTTCATTCTGCATAAAATGACGCGCTGGTTCTGGCTGGTTCAGTTCAACTCTATCTGTGTATGTTGTCTGTGTTTTAATGTTTATCTTGATCAGTTGTAACTGGAATCTCGTTTAATTAGTCTGAAATATGCGCAACGACAATGAAAGGCATTTCAATTCAATTCAAATATACATATGTAACTCAGCAATTATTTTCTAGATCTTTAAAAGGTCATTCAGTCTATTCAGTTTCTATTATGTTTAAACCACATTAATCTCAGGAACATTTGGACAAAATAACTTAAAATATGGTACAAATGCTCTTGGATGTAAAGACAAAGTGGAAAAATTTTGGAGATAAAAGGTAAAAAAAAAAAAAATAATAATAATCTCTTGTCACTGTGACTTCTGTCCAAAATAAACATAAAATAAATACAAACAAACCGGGAATGCCATCAAAGAATTTAATTTTCAGTTAAATCCAATTATTATTTAGATTTAGATTTAGTTCGGATCTGGTTTATCCAAGATGTTATTGACAATACTTGAAATAAAAGGACACAGTGAATTGAATGAAGTAAAACAAGTGAGAAAATAAACAATGCAGGATGGAGGTTAGTGTCGACGATGTGTCACTTAACAAACACACATGACTAATGCTAAGCAAATTCAACACAAAAATAAGAAACATGATAAATAAAGTATTCTATTCTATTCTATTCTATTCTGTTCTATTCTATTCCATTCTATTCCATTCTATTCTATTCTATTCTATTCTATAAAACACACATGTAAGATGGTTCTGGTAATATAACAAAAAAGGTCAAATTAGTTACAAACATTCCACAGGAGTGGGTTCTGGTCCAACCCCAGAACAACGCTGGTCTGGGATCTAATCAAAATCTATTAGAACATTTCTAAATCTGATTGATAAACCTGGACCGAGACATGTCTAAATAAACATTTTAAGACTTTTGAAAGACAGTCTGACTCATATTACTATCAGAGGGAAAACTGACTAATAAGTAGATAATACTATAACATCTAAAGCAGGATTAATCAGCAGACAGTAATTAGTTTCAGTCTTAGTAATGTTTCCATTGAGTAAAACCACCATCTGTTCCTCCCACATACAATTTAACACGAGCATGTCTGATATAGACTTTTGTTGCCATCTGCTGTCAGAAATATATATTACAATCCACTTTGTTTAATGAAGTTCAGCAGTATGTTTTGTTGTTGGTTTTTTTTGTTTGTTTATTTTTTGTTAAATGTGTGTAAAACAGTTTTGGATAAAGTAACAGTGATATAAAAATACTTACTTTTAATTTCTAAATGCATATTTGGCTAAAAACAAATTCATCTTCTTAAAACTCCTACACATATATTTGAGAACATCATGTTGTCTTTTTAATGATTAATTATGTATTTAATGGTAACTTTTTTGGAGTCTTTTATCAGCTTGTTAGTTATTTATGTTATTTTAATCCTTAAATATCCAGTATATTTCTGGTCATTCCAAAATAAATGTTTGTCTCTATTTAACCTTTTCTAAGTCATTTATCACCATTTATTATAGTATTATCCTCTGTATTTTGCATTTTCACCGTAAATCATTATTTTGTTATATTTAATTTCCAACATTTAATTTAGATGTTCATGAAAACTCAAAGTAAATTCAAAAGTTATTATATCAGCAACAGAGAAAACTGAAGAAAAAGTTACTTTTTTTTTTTTTTTTTTTTTTTTTAGGAAATACATTATAACTGATCATAAACCCAGTGTTTCCATCCACTATCATTGATCCAACTCCATGGGTTTTACTGGTGAATCAATGTTGTAGAAGATGACGGTGTTTCCATGGTAACTACAGACCCTCTGAACATCCAAATGGGTCATATCTGATGATTATGAAAAGATGAAAAACTGTATTTTACTCCAATTATTTACATGGATTGATGGGTTTAATGCATCAACAGGTATTAAACATTTTATATCAGTAGATGCTCTCAGTTTCCAGTGGATCTTTGGGTCTTTATAGGTTAATATATTTAGATGTGACTGTATATTTTAACACAAATCTCATTTATTTTAACCTTCAAAGATCCAAACAGGCACTGGCAACCAACGTCATCTATTGATCTAAACTGTTGAATAACTTCTGAACCCCTAAACCAACTGATATTTTTAACCTGATGTAGCTGAAAGACAATCCCATACAAATAAAATGACAAATGACTGTTTATAGACACTTGTGGTTACTTTCATTTATGGAAATATTTGCTGAAAAAGTCACGTTTTCTCTGTTGTTGTCATAGTAACCCTCAACTTTAATCTGAGGTTTGGTGAACATCTTCATAACTGGTGAATTAAATATAGAAAAATAACATTTTTTTTTTACTGAAAAGCACAACAATTATTGGATATTACATAGGAAATGGTGCTAAATTATTTAAGAAAGAAAAAAAAAAACTTGCCGTGGAAGTAGCACTGAGACTAAATGGGTTAATAATGAACCCTAATGTTTGTCACACACTCAAAGGAGAAAATATTCAATTATGTTTGTGGATGATATGAGTGTGTTCTAACTGCAGATAATCCTGGAGCTCAGGAAGGAGGAGGATTACACCATCCCAGTGTGGATTATTCTGGGGAGCTCTCTGGGGGGTCTGCTGCTCCTGGCATTACTGGTCCTGGCCCTGTGGAAGGTCTGTAGTTGCATAATGTGACGCTGCTGCTCTGGTGAACATGTTGGGTGAAAAAAAGACCCTTTATCATAGACTTATTTTGTCATTTGTTACTGTTTCTAAATGATGTCTATAAAAAAAAAAAAAAAAACAACAAAAAAAAAACAAAAAAACAAAAAAACAAACAAACAGATAATTGATTTTTTTTTTTTAAAAATTTAAAGACTGTATTTGGTGTCCATATTTACGTTTGCTGTCTCATACTTTACTTGCCCCCCAAAAAACCACTGGTTTGTATCTCAAACTTTTTTGTGATTAACATTTTTATTGATTTCAAAAGATTCAAAACATACAAAATACACAAATACACAACAAACAGTCACTCTAACACAGAAAAAAAAAACAAGGACATAGGAAAACAAAGAACAACTAAATGAAATAACATATTAATAACACAGACTAAGTCCAAAAAAACAAACAAACAGACAAACAAACAAAAAAAAAAAAGGCAGCACGAGTGACATACATTGCCATATCAACGGTGAGGGTGTAGGGACTGTAGTATTCTCAACCATCTGTGTTCTCTATATATTGTAGGAATATACCTCAAACTTAATGATTATAGACTTTAAATGTTATTTATACTTGACAAACAGGAAGAAAACCCCAAGGCACTCTTTTTAAGCATTAAAATGCCTTTAATCTTGTGGCATGGTCATATATAAACAATCTATATACAGGTAGTCCTCAGGTTACGACATACCCGACTTAAGTTATTTCGACTTTACTAAATTTCGTCCACCATTACTGTACATACATACTGTATACTGTGTGTACATTAAGTACAGTATCTTATTTGTTAGCTTATTTTATTAATATGAAGTATAATACATGTATTTGGATAGTTATTTAGAGATTTAGGGGGTATTTATGACTTCAATACTTTACTAATATTACGTTACTGTGATCATGTTGTAAAGACACAAACACCCACTGGTGACCAAAAAGGATTCATATGATTGGAGCCACTAATCCTATTAATACATTGGAATAATTTAGGTGAAATGCAGATTCTCAGCTTTTCAGCAACATCATTTGTCTTTTTTTTTAGACGGGCGCAGACTTTTATCATAGACTTTTTATTCATGTGCAACATTGATTCACCAATAAAACCAATGTACTTTTACAAAGGACACTGGATGGTTTCATTTTCAGACATTAATCAGACATTACTGAAAAAGTCAGTTGTCCTTCTTTTTATCCCCTTAGATGCTGTATGCTTCTGCACACATATATAATATTGATTTCCTTAAGCCGCTCATACTGACAATGTGATGATGTTTGAAATGTCAATGTCTGGGTGGGTTTTTTTGTATACTGTTTTATGATCCTCTGAAACCATATTGGAGATTATCTATCTATCTATCTATCTATCTATCTATCTATCTATCTATCTATCTATCTATCTATCTATCTATCTATC
>JAPSES010116734.1:0-16982 GCA_029822895.1 Maxillicosta whitleyi | reverse complement strand
GAATGTTTTGTGTATTTGTAGATCCACTGTGATCTGTAAGTTATAAAGTACATGTGAAAATGATAAACTGAAGCACATTGTTTTAAAGCATAGTTTGTAGATGTAAACATTTTCATGACATAATTTAACTTTTTTCACTCTAAAACATAAATAAAAGTTTGGCATTGACATTATTTATATATTATTATGTTATTATTTTACTGGTGCGGCCCACAACAAGAGTTCACATCGATGTAAGCAGCTCAGTTGGATCCTGTATTGTGAAGGTTTTCGTTCAGGTTGAAGAAATAACGTTGTGTTATTACTTAAAATGTCCCTCACCAGAGTGAAGACGAGGTAGTAGAGCGCTGTGGTGGGCAGCAGGAACAGCAGGATGGTGAACAGCAGCGTCCCAATGAAAAGCTGTGGGAGAACAAACACATTCAACCTGTACAAACAGCTGTTTCCTGGTATTTTCACGCCTTTTATTTTGGCTTTGATTCCAGGCGGCGCTGGTGACGCATTACCTGGTCCAGGTCATAGGAGCAGGAGTCCACCCTCTGACGCAGGACGTTCCACTTCTTCCCTCTAAAGAGCCTCCAAAGAGACGAGAGTCCGTAGATCTTCAGACAGTACAGCCTGACGGACGCACAAACAGTCAGCACATGAACCAGAGGGGACTAAACGCCTGCCTGTGGAACTGCATGGAGGGTTCTCTGGTTTGTTTCCTTATGGGAACACGTGGATCATCAATGACCTTAACACACACTATATGGACAGTAAGTTTTTCCCTTCAGGGGTCGCCACAGCGAATCAGGTTCGTATGTTGATTCGTCACAGTTTTTTTTTTTTTTATGTCGGATGCCCTTCCTGACACAACCCTCTGTATTCATCCGGCATAATGAGACACTGCCCCCTTGTGGCTACAGGTATAGGGATGTACAGGTAGTCCTCGGGTTACGATGTAGCCGACTTACATTATTTTGACTTTAGTCTCTTCCACCATTACTGTACATACGTACTGTATACTGTACGTACATTAAGTACAGTATGTTATTTTTTACTGTATTTTATTAATATGAAGTATAATACATGTTATTGGATGGATATGAATAGTTATTTAGAGATTCAGGGGGTATTTAAGGGTACTAAAGGGTTAATTTCGACTCGAAATTCAGGTTACATCAACAGCGTAGGAACAGAACTCGTTCATAACCCGAGGACTACCTGTATGGTGTAAAGGGCTTTACCCAAGGGCCCACCTGAGGATCGAACCGGCCATCTTCTGCACCAAAGCCAGTGGCGTAAACTAAGTTAAACTCAAAACTAAGCTACCCAGTCACTCTACTATATGGACAAAAGTATGTAATTCAGGTGTTTCTTTTCTAACGGGGGTCTGGGATACCAAACAAATGACAGAATATAGTTTAATATTATGGGATAAATGTCATTGCATTGGTTATTTTTGTTTAAATTGTTATCTTTTCTTCCAAAATGCCTCAGAGATGGTTTTTACTCAATTTCTCTCAACAATAATTTAGTTTTTTTTTAATCCACGACTGATTTTATGTGTTCTACCACAAAATTTCACAAAATATTTTTCATGCTGTGACTGTAAATAGTCATTTTCTATCACAACTGAGCATCTATGTTCTTCACTTGTCACTTCAGAAGAAAATCTCCCATTAAACTTTAAGGAAATATTGATGTTTATTAACTATATGGACAAAAATATGGGAACACATCATGTCTACAGTTGTGAGATGTTCCTGTTCATGAGGATTTAAGATAAAAAGATCAATATTTCCTTTAAGTTTAATGGAAGAAGAAGTTATTTGTCGCAAAAAAATTATTATTTACAGTCAGAGAGGGAAAAATATATTGTGAATTTAGAGGTAGAACGTTTAAAACCAAAAAAAAACTAATGAAAAAAAACTAAATCAATGTTGAGATAAATTAAACAAAACTAATCAATGCAATGACATTTATCTCAATATAAAACTATATTATGATATTAGATATTATTAAAAAATTAAAAAAGAAACACCTGAATTCAATGTGAATGTCAGTACATACTTTTGTGCATATAATGAAGTAAAGCTTGTTTCCTTGAAACAACAATAAATAAAGCCAATTGTTTAAAAAAAATGAGCCAATTATTATGAAAAAACAAAATAATAAGCCTAATATTACAAGAAAACAGTGTAAAACTTGCAAACATCCACAGAAAAAGCCTTGTTTTTCTGCTAATTAAAAGCGTTATTTCTGTACAGCGCGCCCCTGAACATGTATAGGTTAAATTTAATCACCAACATTTTCAGACCATGTTTACACACAGATGGAGGCTAAATAAGTCCCATCGGAACTACAGGATGCTTCTTATTCCTCCTACACATCTGAACACAGACAGCGACCTGTGATCACAGCAGGAGGTATTTTTAGGAGCAGCTGTTCAGTTTTAATCAGCTCCTGACACACAGACACCTAAAAAAAACAGTTTCATATGGACTTCCTGCTTATTTGTGTATTAATGTAAAAGGAAAATGGGAATTCAGGATGAGGTTAGTGATTCTATAAAGCACAGGTGTCAAACGTGTGGCTCAGGGGCCAAATCCAACCCCCCCTAAACGGTCCAATCTGGCCTGTGGGACGACTTTGTGAAATGCAAATATTACACTCAGGATATTATCAATCAAAGACATGAAAATCATTGTAATTTCGGTTCCACATTCAGCCCATTTCAATCTCAAATGGATCAGAACCAGTAAAATCCTGTCATAATAACCCATAAAGCTTATATAATAGCCTATAACTCAGTCTTCTGTTTGTTTTACTGTCAAAATTATATTAAAAGGTTTACATTTGTATCCTACTGTTTCACAAAATAAGTGAATAAGCTGAAACGCCTTAAGAAACTAACTATATAATATATAAATAATAGTAGCGCATCATTTTCGTGTCCTTTTGACTGTGTTACACGCAAATTTTTTCCCATAAAAATCATGTAAAATAATATAAAAATGTGTTTTATCTGACAAAAATAGTTTCTCTTTTATCCCAGTAAGTATTTATTTTTTTAAATGATCTCCACACATTAGCCCCACGTCCTGTTTTTAGGTCCAGTTTCATAGAAGCACCCAAATAAGAAAATACGTATTTCTTCACCTTCCCATAACCTAATTTATCAAGTTTTGTTTTTTTTTCTGGAAAATGTTTCGGCTGACACGGAGGTGAATGATCTAAAAATAACTACTTTTTTTTGTATTGAATGAATGTATTATGAGGAAACAGAGTCACCACAGACCCAGGGTGGGGGGGGCTTCCTGTAGGATTTCACTCTAAGCTTCAACACTGGCTGTTTGTGTGTCACTCTGTCCTCAAGATTTCAAGCATTTCAATCTTTATGATTCTAATGAAACATTTCAGCTCCCAGAGGTCTGCGTGCTCAACCTGCCGAGGATAACTGATGCTTTAATGAAGACACAAACACGTCCACACACACTTGCCTGAAACACGGGAGCATAAATCTCTAACATAAAAAAAAAAAAAAGGGTGATATTTCATTATTCACCAGTGGGGAGGGAGCGGAGCTATCTTTAGAACAAATGCTTTATTTAGTCAACCCTCCTTTGACTTAACGGCAGCAGAAATCAGACTGAGGCAGCTCTGAACAGAAGGAATTAAACAGCTGGAATGTGCGTTAATGCACGGGCTAAAACCTTATTATGTAAATTTAATGACACGTTTCACTGCTGCACATCTAGGTGTCGTTCACTGATGAGTACAAACAGAAAAAACGAGCAGATTTAGCAGATCATACAGAGGCGGCGGCATGAAATTTTGATTTGATTTTGCGGAAGGTGGCCGGTTCGAGACCCAGGTGACCCCTTGGGAAACGTCCTTTACGCTATACATCCCAATAGCCACGAGGGGGCGCAAGCCTCATTGTGCCGGTTCCAAGTTCGGTTGTGTCAGGAAGGGCATCCGACGTAACAACCTGTGCCAAACCAACATGCGACTGTGATTCGCTGTGGCGACCCCGGAAGGGAAAAGCCGAAAGAAACTCACCATCTTCATCAGTGCCGAAATTTTGGAAATCTAGACCTTCTGGAACGTTATTTCCTGCATTTTGAGGGGCAGATTTTACTGGCACTTAGCTACATTTTACGGTGACATCACTATAATATGACAGCCCTTGGGAATGGGAGGGGTGTGACCCACGTGACACTAGACGGGGACTAAGAAATTTGACACCTCTTGTATGATGTCACGAGGATTACCTGTATTCTTTTAATTTAGTGACAAAAATGCAGGTGTTTTAACTGTTTTCTTGTTCTCTTTTTCAGACTTGACTTCAAAAATCATGAATCTTTATCTCATTCTAGGTTTTGCGCGTAACCCATCGTGTCCACGTGCGTTACATGCAGAACCCACCCAGTTAAACAAGGATAAATCGTGAATGATTTTGCAACAACATTTTAGTCAAACACTGCCTTGCATTTTGTCTTAAATTCCCAAAATGCACCTGTGAGTATTCTTTAGATTTACCTACAAAATGCAGATGTTTTGCATTTTAGTGGAAAAACACAAAAGGGGGTTAGATTGATTTTTGTGTGTGTGTGTGTGTGTGTGTGTGTGTGTGTGTGTGAGGGGGGGGCAACGCTACTGTCATTCATGTCATAATATGAAAATACTGGTGTTAAACTGACAAATTAACACATTTCAATATGAGAACAATGACACACTGATTGTTTTTAATATAAAAAAATAGAAAAGAACATTTGGGTTTAAGGCAAACAGTTCTTTTTCCGTCTCCTACTGTTGACAAGTGGGCAAGCGTCTGAAATTGTCCCCCATTTTCCACAAGACACACACACACTGAGCGGTCTGAATAAACAGAAGCAGCTGAAGAACGAATCGGCCTGGCGTTATTTTCTGCAGCCGCCCGTTGTGCAACACTGACGTCGTGCAAAACATCCTGCTCTGCGAGTATGTGTTGTAATACCAGTCGTAACTGGATAATAACACTGGTGCTCTGCCTTTTCACCACTGAATAATGTAACGCATGCATGTGCTGCTGCTGCAGCTTTTGTTTATTCTCTGGCTCGTCTCCTAAAGCACACGTCTGTTCTCTATTTTCCAAGAACCCACTCGGTGAAATTATTTAGGTCTATTTTAGGACAATCACAGATACAATCTTACTTAGAACATCAACTATTTCCAAGACTTTCTATTTTTACAGGTTTGAGCGCAGCACCTGATGGGTCCAAATTCATGTGGGATTTCTCAAAACTAACTAAATAACTGGTTTAATGGACAGGTGGAATGTTGGTACCAGCGGATGTCTGCGGGAAAATTGGTCTCTAATCATTAAAGGAGTGATATTTAGCTTTTTTAAAATGGAATTATGCATTTTTAAACATTTCCCTGTGGTCTATATGAACTGTAAATGCTCTGCTTGGGTCTGAATTCTTCCATCTAAAACAAAAGATTGTAGAAATCTAGAATCAAAATGAAAATAAAGATAGTTTAGCAGCAGCTGGAGGGTCCAAATACAAACTGTATCAACTATTAGGGTCCAAATACACAAATAAATAAACCACAGACTAATAATAAAAGTGGGTTTAGATAAATATGAGTCTTTAAGGTCGTTTTTTAAATCTATTTTTTCATTGTATTTAGATGCCCTGCAGACCTCTTTACGTTTCTTGATAGCTTCAGTTTCACTTCCCCACTGGAAAATTAAATCTAATGAACATCTTGGATTCGAGGTGTTAATATTGCTTTTTTTATGCATATTTCATGATGTAAAGTGACTCTACTTTGGTGTTACAGTGGCAAAGCTCTGGAGGATTTTAAGAAATTAAGCAGCATTTTTAATTTGATTTACTGTTAAAAAACAAAACAAAACTCCAACATGTTTTAGTATCACATTAATAAAGAAACACATGGGAAAGTCTGCCCTCTGGAGGAAATAGAAATGACTTTGATCATCAGCAGTAATGATATTTTTCTTTGTTAAAAGGGCTTTTATACATATGTATATATATATATATATATATATATATGTGTGTGTGTGTGTGTGTGTGTGTTTGTATTGTTTTGTTTCTATTCTTTTCTTTTGTAGTGTCCATGATATATTTTTGAATAATTTATCTTTTTTTTTTTTTTTATTATTGTTAGTGTGTACATACTGTATGGAATGGGAGGGTAACAGCGTGGTTGGTGAATGGTGAGTGTGGGTGTATGTTTCTATTGTAAAATTAAAAAATCCATAAATAAAATCAATTAAAAAACAGGGCTTTTATGTGGAAATTTGAGATTGTCACCAATGTTTTGTGCACATTCCACACCGAGCCTTCACTCATTCACGGTGCGTTTAGTGTTTGGATGTAGATCATGTACTGCACACAGGACTTAAAGCTGCTCCATCCACCTTAAAGCCTGCTCTGTTTTGATTGGTCTACATTTATGAAACCTGCCTAGCAACAGAACACAGCGCCGGTACGGCCTCAAGTCAGAGAACATTTGGTGTTTGGACCGATGAGGAACGTTCTCATGTTCAACCTGGGGTCTCACCTGGCTCCGTACACGTAGAAACAGTAGATGTGGAAGGTGAGCAGGGCCACCATGTCAGAGAGCAGCGAGAGGGCAAAGGTCAAGCCCAGGCAGGCAGACAGACCCCCGTACCACAGGATCCCCTCGATGAACGGAGACATGAGGTGGATGTAACCTGAAAGGACACAGAGGTTTGACCAGCGGACGCAAAGACAACGTCCATATATAGTCCACCATTAGATTTGTAGGTTTATAAAGTTCTAATCACCGCACATATCAGGGTTCGTACACATTTTTCAAGGTCAAATTCAAGCACTTTTAAGAGTCATTTTCATATTTTTCCAGCACAAACCTTTAAAAAAAAACATGTATCTACAGGAACACACATACTCATGAATATTTTTTTCACATTTTATCACAATGACCTACATTGTATTATGCTATAAACATCTAAAACTATGTTTCATAATAGCAAAAAGTTTAGAAATTAAAGAACACAAAGTTTTATTAAAAAAAAAAAAAAAAAGGGAAGCCACTTGGGGTTCTTTAGACAGACTCACACAGAGATAAAGATTAAGACAAAAATCTATACGGAGTCGACCCGACAGCACTTTGGAATTTTCTTTTTTGACATAAAACTTTTATTTTCCAAAACGTATCACCTCTCTGCAAACGCTTTTCAGACCTTGAAAACACAAGGGCATTCAAGGATTTTCAAGGATTTCTAGCACCCGTACAAACCCGACATATGCGTCTGTCAGGCTCTGTGTTATGATCCAGTTTGGATATATATGTGAAATATGATGCATAATAAGATAAGATATGATTTTATTCCATCATGGGGAAAGTTCAGTTAGCAGCAGTAATCATACTTGGTCTATTTTCTTGTAAAGACACCAGTGACCTGATCTTAATTATCTTGTAAATAGAGACAGAAAAAAGTTCATAGATTTTTTTGTTCAGACAAGGTGTAGTTTTTGATGTTACAATACCTTGTCTGAACAAAAGACAAAAAGAAAAAATAGAATTTTAGTAACAGAAAACAAAATGAGCGTCTTTAGCCTTAGGAAAAGGTTAAATTCCTTCCTCAAAGACAAGGCCTCATCACATACTCACAAAAGCCTTGGTCATTGTTGAGCATCTTAACAAGTTAAAACTTCTACTTATTAACAAGAAACTGTAAAAGCAATTCAGCAGGATGTTATTAAGACAGCTTAATATTCATTCATATTTAATAACCCATTATTGAACCCATCTTGCTGTGTTTGTGGTCCATAAATCATCTGTACACAGGAGGGGAATGCTGTCCAAAGCCATTAGAGGCCACTCATACACATACCCACAGTGTGTGTGTGTGTGTGTGTGTGTGTGTGTGTGCGTGCGCTGTAACTCACTGATCCACAGGTGAATGTGGTAGAGAAAGAAGCGACCCAGGACCTGGTCCAGGGCCCGGTTCATCTTCAGCCCTGCAGGAGCTCCCATCAGCCATTGCAGCAGGTCCTCCAGCTCTTTGGCCACGCGCTGTCGAGCACATGTGTCAAAATGAGTTTAGTTCATTCACCTCCATGTGATCTGAGGTGGGCTGGACCAGTAAAATAAAATAAGAATAAGAAAGTATAAAGAATGTTCAGATGTTTCTCTGTGTTTTAGGGTGAAAAAAAAGGAAAATTACATAATAACAATGTTCACATCTAAAATCCATCCTGTAAAAAAATATGACTAACAGGAAAAACCACGAACAGGTAAAATAAGTGCAATTTTAACTATATTCTACCTCTGTTTATTATTTACAAATGTGCATTAAAACTTACTGATCACAGTGGATCTACAAATACAAAAAAAATTAGTAATTTTGAGAAACATCAACACAATTAACAGAGAAAAAACAAGAAATATGAACAAAATAAAGAAAAACACGAACGCAACTTGACAAAAATGCAGAAAAAAAGACAAACATGAACAAAATGATCAGAAATAAACAAAAACAATTACCAAAAGTCAACAAATATGATCAGAATAAGAAATAACAAGAACAAAATATGCACAAAATGAACAAAAACTAGAGAAATATTAACAAAATAATGTTAAACTTGACGTTTCACATTCACATTTGTTCAATTTATTCACATTTTTTTGTGGGAGGATAGTTTGTAAATGTAAACATTGTCACCTAAACAAAAGGAAACATTTGTGTCATTATTTACTGGTTATTATGTTTGTATTTTACTGGTCGGACCCACTTCAGATCATATTGTCCGTATGTGGAACCTGAACTAGAATGAGTTTAACATCGTTAATGGTTCCTATCTTCAGTGTCTTTTTGCTTTGGCTGCGGCGTACAGGTGCAGGTGTTCTTACGTCTGCTGCAGGTACCAGGGTGTTGGCCAACGCTGCGATGTGGTCGTCTCTGTAGAGCCACGACACGAGTAAAACCCCGAGAGCCACGTCCACCAGGAAGGACACCAGGACGTTGGCTTTTCTACGGACGGACAGCTACGTTAGAAAGACAACGTCAAGACCTTCAGCGGTTCAACTCTGAGGTCAAAGGTCATCTCACCTCATGAACTGTGTGTGTCCGGCAGCCGCTTTCGGCGAACACAGCGCCCTCATGTGTTCGGTTCTGTAGCTCAGCTGGACGCACGTGGACAGTTTGGACGAGAGGAAACGGACCGGGTACAGACGGAAGATCCTGAGGAGGAAACACGTGTGACTGAAGTTCTGATGCACATTCTACAGACAAAAGGATCCGCACCATCACACCGACACGCGGCTCCATCCTCAACTTAACCCTTAAAGACCCAGCGCTACTTAAGTGGCAGTTCACATATGATTTATTTATTTTTTTAAACTCTAAATTTTATCTGTCTGAGGTGTTTTATCACCATTTATTATAATATTATCCTCTGGGTTTTACATCGTTTCAGTCAAAATCATACATTTTCATAATCTAATCTAATTTAAGATGAGTTAATGTAATCTAATTTTGGTTCATTGAATTGAATGTAATAATTATGAGTAGTTCTTCTATTATTATACTATAAAAATATAACTATATATTATATATTAGAACATTACATATTTACCTTATTACAACTGTTTATTATTAGCACTTTCTAAGGTGCAGTTGCCTGTTTTTCAGTACTATTTTTAAACTTATTATTATTATTACTAGTATATATATATATAAAACATTCTGTGTTGTACTGGGGGTTCTGCACTAATGATCCGTAAAGTTGTATGTAATCTAATCTAAACTTTCCCATCTGTTGTTAAAATAAATCTTTCATATCTGAGCTGATCTAGGGGTCACAGTTAGGGTTAGGGTTAGACAGACAGACAGATGTGAAGGTGCTTGTGGGTTCTGGGCCTTTGTTCCTGCTCTCACCGTAGGTTACAGATCCAGGTCCAGATGGAAAGCATCCAGCTGATGAGCAGACACAGTGGGACGGACGCCTGTTTCAGCAGCTCCACGATGATGCTGGCCTCGCGGCCCTCAGACTGCCAGTGAGTCGACTTCAGCGGCCCGTCGTCGTATTTATCCATGAAGAACAGAGGCTGACTGTTCGCCACCGTCTCAAACATCTGGAGGAAAAACAGAATGAAACCAAAGCTCAGACTCTGACTTTGACACATTCAGTCAAAAATTAAACACATTAAACTCTATTTGTGCGTCTCGTACTTGGCTCAGCTCAGACGGCGGATCGGCTTTGGGGGCGGGGACGCCGTTTTCAATACAATGAAGCTCTGACAGCATCACCTTCCTCTGCTCGTAGTGGATGAAGATCACCTTCTCCTCCTCCTCCTCCTCCTTCTGTTCTTCTTCACCCTCATTGTCATCCTCCACTTCCTTCTTTTCTTTTTTTACCGCCCGCTGCACGACTTTTCCATCTGACACAAAACACATTCAGCTCCTGATGTCACAGTCATTAAAAATAACTCTGTTACAACTGAAAGTGAAAAAAAAAAAGAAACAAAAACACTATGAAAAATGCAAGAAGAATTACAGTTGAATAGAATCTCAGGTCAAATCCACTTTGGTTTGTTCTTTATGTATTTATTGATATAAGACCTTAAATAAAATGGTTGGATCAGTCATATTTGATGCGTTCTCTCACATCTTTTTCATTTTCCATAAGTGTTCCTATATGGTCTAGCAGTGAAGATCCCCGGTTTTCACCCAGGAGCCACAGGTTCGACTCCCAGTATGGGAACGAATGTTTGGGAGCTAAAGTTTTGATAATGTCTTATAACCAGTTGGATTCCTTGGACCAACAGTGATGAGATGAATGTAGAGAGTGAAATTCAGTTTGTGTTGCACATAAAGACTGTTGTTTTAAACCCATCAAACCCATTTAACCCACTGTACCTGTTAGGAACCTGTAAATTAATCAAACTGTACAAATTTAACAACAAAGGTTTTCTGAATTTTCTTGTGCTTCATCTCTTTGCATATTTTCTTGGTCACCATAGAAACATAATGTTTTTGAAACCATGTCTGTGTTTGCTGATGATTTTTAATGTAACAAAAAAAAAAAAAGACACAATTAATTATAAAACTGAACCAATGTAGTAAAAAAACACCCACGAAACCTCAAAATAACTGCTTATTCCTCTAAACTGACATGTAAAAACTGTAACTGAAAGTCCAAATGTGACTAAAACACATCCCATCAGTCCCTGACCCTGCGCTCTAAAGACCCCCACAGGTTCCAGGTGGTCTGGTCTTACTCTGATCCCGGTCCAGGACCTGGCAGGTGAAGCCCATCTTGCCCATCTGTCGGCTGATCTGGAGCCACCTTTCCTGGGGGAAGATGGTGCTCAGGTCCCTGAGGAAGCTCTCCATGCCCTCCTGACCTTCTTTGGGTAAACTCCAGGACCCGAGCACTGACAGTTCGACCCGGCTCTGAGCCTGCATCTGCACACACGACAGAACAGAGTCTTTAAGGATGAGTTTCATATGTGAGGAAAAGGCTGAGAAATATATCAGCGTTTCAAAGTTTTGCATCTTAATCGATTAAAAAAAACATCCCTATTAAAAGATTCAGATAATTATCTACTAACTTAACTTCATTTATGCATCTCTGAGGGTAAAGATTATAATATCACGTAGATCAGTTTAGTGATTGAGAGCAGGATAGTAACAAAATTCTGATGATGAGCCAGCATTTTGAGTTTACAATTTGAACACAAAACCCCTGGAGGCTGAAAAACAAAAAGTTGTGTGAATTCTATTCAAAAAGAGAGTCAGAAATATGTAAATAAATATACAGTATACGCATACACATAAAATTAAGACTACTTGAAGTTTATATAAATACGTATGAGCTATTCTGCTCTAATGATCATTCCACTGAATAACAGGTCATCCTCTTTATGTCTCTTGGTGCTTCATTGTGTTATGTTTTATCTGCATATGACATGACTGATGTCAGAGGCCTGGTGATATCAAACAGCCTTACTGATATAATAATAATAATAATAATAAAATCAGTAGGAGCTGATAACAAAAGGAAACCCAGTATTTCATTTTAAGTGTCACTCACTTGCTGGATGTACTGTTTGACCTGGCTGGGGATGAAGGGGTAGTGGATGACAGCCAGAACCACAGCTGAGTCGTGTCCGGTGATCCATCGTCCCACCAGCAGCCCACTGTCGGCCCGGTTACAGCACTGAGGGAAGAAGATCTTCAGCACCATGACTTCACTGCAGAGAAGAGTTCAGCCTGAAGCTCAACTTTGTAGGTCTGAGCAGTTAAAAAAAAGGTCAATTTGTATCAAGTATCAACAAAAAAAAAAAATATCTCAGAAAAAGGGGAAGGTCTGTGGTTTGTACTTGTAAATCTGGATGTTATTTCTGCTAAAAAAAAACAATCCATAGGCTAATTATTTTGAAAACAGATAATCACTTTGAGCAGTTTTTTAAACGAAGAAAAAGCAATGTTTCTCTGATTCTTGTGTTTTCCTCCTCTGTAGCAGTAATTGGAACATTAATTAAAGATGTCTTTAGGGGTTTTGGGAAAAGCTTTTTCAAAATTTTCTAACATTTTTTTTTTTTTTGCTGGTCATACCCATCGATATTATAGCTTCAAAATGATAATAAAAAAAGCAATTAATTAATTCATTACTAACAAGTAAGGATGAAGTAAAGCTGCATAGGCATTTGTTTTGTACCTGCAGAAGAACAAAATTATCATTTAAAGATGGAAGAAACATTCACGTCACATCGCTCAAGAAGATAAAATATGTATATATATATAATTCATAACTTATGACAAGTCAGTTATGTTCTAATCATCCAATAAATGAACGATGGCCCAATAATGATAGTTCTTATTATAAACAATGCACCAAACAGATACTTCTCCTGTATAATATGCTGAACAGAAACCTCAAAACTTTAAGTTCTCATATAAATATTTATACTTACTATAGGCCGGCTTATAAATGTGATGTCATTCAGAGACAATATAAAAATCTAAACGGTGACGTTAAAAGACGGATTTAGCGATAGTCATAATGTTACTTGTCGCATTTCCAGCGGTTGCCCTTCTTTTGTGTCCTTCAAATATTGAGTTTGGGTTGTGTTACTGTGGCGGAACAGACAGCCGAAGGCGAGAATTACATCGATTTCAGAGCTAGAAATGTCACTTAACAAATGAATATAAAAAATACACTAGCCATGGTAAGGAAAGATACAGTGGATGAGCCTTAACGGTAGAAAATGACAAACTACTTTAACATTTGTGCTAAAATGCACTTAAAATCTCACATATTCCCGAAAGTGTTTAAAGTTAACCATAGTAAGTCACCAGAGGCTAAATAATACAACAGACAAGTTCAATTCTATAAGATCAGTAAATACCAAGATAAGAGAGTTAAACTCAATTTGTTTTACCTTTAAAAACTCCAGCACTAGCTTTCACCTTTTCTCAAGTATATTCCGCTAGGTACCGACCGCCGCCATCTTGTTTGTTGACAGTCCTTCACATATAACGGTCCGGGTGAAACATGAGTCCAGATCGGAACAAGTATTAAAATATAGATGGAAAACTATTACAAGGTCGACACAATTTTTGATTAATTGAAAAATAAAATATTTATCATTAGAATATGCCTAGTGCGCTTCAAGTAATTGAGGGCTTGATTTTATTTTAAATAATATCTTGTGTATTTTGTCCTAATACACTGGCCTCCTTACAAAAAGAATAAGATGTTCAAGAGCATTGTGATACTATGTTTTAATTTTGTAATTTCACTTCACTTTAACTTTGTAGAAACACGTCACAAAATACAGCCATCATAGAAAATGCAAAATAAAACAAATAGTTCCTTAAGAAAAAAAGAAAGACCTAAATATGTTAATAAAAGTGTAAAAAAGTGTAAAAAAAAAAAAAAAAAAAAAGTGTATAAAACCTTACAAATGTGTTTACAAAACATGTTTTCTATTCATATGTAATAATACAAATGTTATGACTTTTTAATGCTTTATTGCACATGATATTATAGTTTTGATCATATGTTCACACTAGTGGTGTGTTGGAAGTACTTTTATTGAGGAATATAAGTAAATTGAAGCAACTATGCTTGATGTATTTATTTATTTTTTAATATGTTTGACACTTATTTCCTTTTCAGATTTCAGTTTTTTTATCCAGTGAAATCCAAAGTCAAAATGTAGTAGTGACAAAAATGAAAGATGAAGACTTTTCATATTGGATTGTCAGCTTCTTCTTTTTAAGTCACTAAATAATCATCAAGCTGAAGAAAGTCTAAATGTGTCAGCAGAAAATACACCTGGATCCATCAGTGACATGGATCCAAAGGTATATTATATACAAACAGTACACTGCCAAGGATTTTACTCATTTTGTAAGCTTTTACTTCTCATGCTAAACTGAATTTGCCTGATAATAACTGAAGAAATCCTTTTAATTGAAATTGATTGATACATTTACTGGACACTTATTTATACAATATCTTTATTTCACATATTAACTGTAAAACAAAATAGTAAAGAAATGTTCTGTCCACTTACCTGTGATGAGTCAGTTGTTGGTGAATGAGGAGTTGTCTCAACTGTTATCAGATTTATCTCCTTCTGCAGTGACACAGCAAGAAAAGGGCGGGACAAAACTCCAACAGACCAAAAAGAACAAAAACACTGGGCTATTCAGACACTTCATCAGCAAAACACCAGTTATGTTTACAGTTAGCACTTAAAGAACAATGTATAGAGTGTATTTATATTTATTTTATTGAGCAACATTAAACCAGCAAGACACATAATCATCCATTAAACACAAAATAATACATTTATGGAAGTAGGTCTGCAACTAATGATTATTTTCATTGTCAAGTAATATGATATTTTGTTGATTAAGTGTTTCCTGAAACTAAGTATGTCTTGTCTTGATGTAACTCAGATATATTAGGTTTAAACCAGAAAATTGTCACAAAAAATAATAAATGGAATGAGAAAATTTGGACATTCTCTTATTAAAAAAAACTAGCAACGCCATTTATGAAACAACCGTAGATTAATTTAAGAACCGTCTGTTTCAGTTCTTTATTCAACTTTGTGAATATATTAACGATAACGAAAAAAACCCCCAAAAAACTACGCTACCCAGAAAGTAACACGACCACGTTGCCTTCTGGGTAGACCGGAAGTAAACAAACACATGTTGAAGATGAGCACCGAGCAGCAGAACCGAACCGGGGGAGAAAACCCGGATATTTTGCAGGACTTTCAGACGCCTTTCTTTGCTATGAGTCGTCTGGCCTCTTTCCCCTGGACGGTGAGAGGAAATAAAAGATTATTATTATTAAGACATTTGAAAATAAAGAAGGAACTGTGAGAAATGTGGATTTTTCTGCTGGACCTGGACATGTTGTGATGTGATCTGGAAGTAGAAAACATATTAAAATAGTAATAATAATAATAATAATAATGACAGTTTTTCCCCTATATTTTCACAATCAAACCTTTAAAATCTGTGACAAACCTAATTCAATAAATGTATCACATCTTCAGTGTCTCCTGGATAATCTAGTGCAGATTCAAACTGTCTAAATATCGTGGGTTTTGGTCTGAACCTGGTCTGATGTGGTGTAGAAATGAAAAAGTAGTGAGATGTCCATTTTCTTTAAAGTTGAGCTGTAGTTTAATAGACAGAATTAGACCTGTCCAGTCCAGTGTATCTATTGTCTAATAGGTTTAGATATGGATCTAATAGGGTTTAGATCCTTTTTTTATTCCATTTAAACTCATTAAAGTCTAAACTGACACACATTTAAAGACTGAAACACAGCAGACTGAAGCGTAGACACTTGATTCTAATCATTTCTTCTCTTACAGTTTGTTGAAAAAAACCTTGAAAGCAAGAAATCATCAGAAATAATTTCAGAAATATTGAAACAGGTAAGTGAGCTGGTTCTGGTTTTGGTTTTAATATAGAAACAGCTCTGAGTTCTAATAAAATAAGCACTAATTTGTTGTTGTTGGGTTTTTCTTTTGCTTTTTTCAGACATGTTTTCATCCTCTGTGCAGGAAGTTTCCTCCGTCGCTTCGATACAGGAGGTTGTTCGTCTCAGAACTCATCAGACGGGTCAGATATTCATGTTTAAGATAATCAACACGATATGTTTGAGTTTAAGTTTGACGTCAGCCTTAAGTTTGTTGTTTCTTCACAGCTGGAGGCGGCAGACTGTGATCCTCTAGATGAGCTGTACGACGCTCTGGCCGAGGTTTTAGGAGCCGAGGAGGCGACAGAGTGTTACAAAACCTACATACTGGTACAAACCGTCTGCCTCAAATACTACTAGTACTATTAGTAATTAGAATATAATAATATATAATAATAATAATAAGAAGAAGAAGAATATAAATGACAGGGTTTTTTTTCTGTTTTCATTATTCCAGTGACAATAAAGATCTGTTCTATTCTATTCTATTCTATTCTACTTGGTTCTATTCTATTGTATTCTATCCTGTTCTGTTCTATTCTATTCTATTCTATTCTATTCTATGACTTCAGCCGTGCGGTGAAGCTGTCAGCCTGTCGGAGAGCGTGGCTCTGATCTCAGAGGGAACCACCGGTCTGGTCACATGGGAGGCCGCCCTCCACCTGACGGAGTGGGCGTTGGACCACCAGCAGAACTTCAGAGGCCGGTATGAGCCACGCAGAACGTCCCACAGCAGCACACACTGTTTTATGTACGAAGGTGGACGGAATTATTAAAACACTTTGAATATTTCAGAGGCTTTATTTATTCACTGTTTCAATAAAATGATTGAAACATCTACAAAGTCATTGTTATGTTCTATAAAATATAGGACTATTATAAGGAGATTTAAGTCATTTTACACAAAAACACACTTTTGTCCTTACAGTCTCACAGTATTGTCCATAATATTGGTTTGAAAAAAAGTTTTATATGTGTATA
>JAPSES010116718.1:0-16983 GCA_029822895.1 Maxillicosta whitleyi | reverse complement strand
ACTCTGAGCAGACGACAGGAAGTAACGCGCCGTGTCGGAGTAACGAGTCGAGCTGAGACGAGCTGGTCCCATGTAAGAGGAAAAGAACCACAGGAATACTGAGTAGAGTAGAACCGGTACCATGGAGTGGAAAAGCGGCATTATAAAAGTAAAGAAAATACCAGATGAAGATCTGAGTCAGGCGTCACACCTGACCCCAAAATCTTCTCGAACGCCTCTAAGATCAATCATGTAGAAAGCTACAAGTGTCTCTGTGCACTTTCCAACCTCATAAATGTACTGGTCACAAAGATCAAATGTCATTTTGCCGTTTCTTTTCTCTAATAAATCCACTTTTATACATTCTGTCGAACAACTTGTGGTGAAAATGACGGTTTCAGACTATGGTGATATAGTGTACACATGTGCAACAAAACCCCTCCTTCACAGACTGGATGTTATGAACCCGGCTGCTGCGTGACTGCAGCCTCATTAAGCACTCACCATTGCTCGTTTTATTGTTTGCTGAATTGGCCTTCTCTCCACGCTCATATACAAATTCACTATTCCAGTAGCTTCATCAGCCTCCTCATATCCAGCAGACCTTAAAACATAGCTCATTCATTCATTTCTCCTTCAAGTAGAAGTAGAAGGTACTATACAACTTTAAAAATCCTTAATAAAAAAAACACCTACAAACACCATACCAGAGAATAAAATACACTCATTCTGTTGATGATTCTATAAATCAAGGCTTTCTTCACATACTTGAGGAACTAAAGTTAAATAAAATCTAAATAATGGTCCATAAAGAGAAAGAGAAAAGGGTGGTGGCTCAGGAGGTAAAGCAGGTAATTCAATATCGAGAGGGTTTTGCTGGTTTGAATACTGCTCTATCCCAGTCAGATGCCACCGTGTCATTGGGCAAGACATTAGGGTGAAGACAAACCAACCCAGAAAAGGTCACCCCAATTCACCTGAATTATCAGTCGGGTCTCGTCCGAGGCAAAAAAGTGTGAAGAATACATCAAAGTAACTACCGACATGAGTGTACGCTCTGCACTCGACCCAACATCTGTCTCTAGAAAAGGGGGGGTCAAACGCATGTTGGTTCAGGGGCCACATCCAGCCCAATATGACTTGAAGTGGGCCGGATCATTAAAATAATAACATAATAATATATAAATGATATGAGTTCTACAATTCTATGTGTAATTTCTATGTTTTAGCTTGAAAAAAGTAAAACTGTATTATTAAAATGTTTACACCTACAAACTATCCCTTAAAAACATGAGAAAAACATGAACAAAAAGAAATTTATTGAGAAAAAAAAGGGCAATTTTTGTGGCAGTTTGTCTTAGTATCAGCTTCGCTTGCAAAAATCCTCGATGGGACTGAAAGGCAGAGCAGTCATGTGACAGTGTAGATCTGAAAACACCTGTCAATCAAAACAGAATTCATCCGTTGGACTGATCCTCCAATCATCATGCAGAAGCCAAGCGTCCAGGCCAGCTGAAGCCCGCCCACAGCTCCATTCATCCCCAAACACCTTGAACATCTGGGGGCGGGACAAAATCATGGCATTTATCCAATGACCATCAAGTTTCAAGGCAATGAAACAAACTGTCCCATTGAAGTGCACGAACGCTCAGCTTCTGTGGACAAATGCTCTGGTTCATGTCACAGTAGAGACACTAGAGGGAGCACATGCATAAACTGATGCGCACCTGCCACCATTAAACCACAGAAGAAGAAGTTCTATGGAAAAATGCACCGACAACAAAAACGTCGCTATGGGAACGTATGAGAAGTTAAAAACATGGACTCGGTCCATTTATGATCAGGATCTGATTCTGAACAAAATTGTCTTTGAGATGAACATATTCTAACACTTTTGTAGTCAATGAAATGTGAACACAAACGCACATATTTGAACATTTAATTTTGGACATTTTAGGGAAAGTTCTTCCCTCACAGTCCTAGAGAAATCACCTCTGCTTGTCAGCTGTCAGGCTTTTTTTTTTTTTTTCTTGTGGAAGAAGATGTCACAGGCAAAAACTGAGTAGAAATCGCACTATGCTAACAATGCTAACAGTGTTCACTTCCTAATGAATGAAGTCTACCGGCAGCACTGGCTGTCACTCATTCAGATACAATCTGAGCGTACTATTATCAGAGACAATAACAGAGTCAGTACTTTGACACAGCTGGATTCACATGGAAACTGTACCTTCACTCATTCACTAGTCAAGGCCTATCCCTTCACCAATCAGATTGGTCCGAATGAATGACTGTTAGTGGCCGATTACACACGTTGAATTGGCTGAAAAGCCTAGTGATGGCTTTAACGACAGCCCATCGCACAGAACACACTGACATGTCACCGACCACACCGTCACTCACACACTTAAATGCCTGGAAAAGCACTAAATATATATATATATTTTTTTTTAATCATAAGAACCACACTGATAAACCAATACAAGTAAAACTGATTTAAAAAAGAAAAAAGTTATCATAACACTGAATTATACCTATGTTAGGAGTTATGGAAGCTGATACTGATATTGACATCTATTTATATTCATTAATAAAAACAAAACAATCACGCTTCCTGTCACCGTACATTCACACCTCCTTCCATTCATATACAATAACTAACTGTACAAGTATTGTGTATGACGTGTACAAAGCATTCTGTAAATGAAAGGACACATGATGCAACATTGTTTTACTGGGAAAAGTATTGAAATGACTTTTTCTGATTCAAAATAATTAAGACTTGGTTAAACAGACATTTCTGTCTGAATATGCAAATGAAAACTGTTCTTGTGACAGGTTAAAGGGCCTTGTGTTTTTATAGGTTAAAAAGTGTATTATTTTTGTGAAATGTTCTCTGTGGGTCATTAAAAAGTCCATTTGTTCACAGGTATTATTATAGTTTTATATATAATAGTACTGAAGTACTCAGGTACAATAGAATTACATTTATATTTAATTAATAAGGGAAAATCTAGGTTTATATAAATGTAATATTACATTTAAAATAGTTGTTATTAAAATCATACCATATTTTGTTTACAAAGCATTTCCAAAGGTTTTACTTCAAACAAACACTGCCCTGTTTGTTGGATGTTTCACGTCTGATGGACTGACACGGTCCCACAGGAAGTTGTCGTCGTCCACATGTGCACCGTTCAGCTCACTGTTGTAACGGCTGCAGTTCAATAAACTACGGAGCAGAGGACACGGAGACAGTTCCTGGTCTGTTCTCACACAACACTGCCTTGTGGTGAACGCCACATTCATGTCAAATACTAAATCAGCACCATATTTAGTGTCACAGTTAAGTATGCTGATTTAGCCGAGGTCAAAGGTGAATACAGAGAAACGTCTGAACCTGAAGATTAAACTGAACTGACATGAAAAAAATTATCTGTGCTATTATTACATACATTTGCACTTTTTAAACCAGTTTATTAGAGATCCTTTTAATACATACAGCAGAGGGTTGCCCCGCCTCTTGTACTTATGTGTAGATTTTGGATAATCTAACATACAAATAACATCCGACTGAAGTCATAATATTCTACACAATGGTGTTGGATATTTGAATGAATTCTATGAAGTGAGCCGGGTTACCCGTCAGCAGCCGCTGTTCTTTTTTCATTTTCTGTACTTCATCCAAATTCATCACTGATCAATATTTAACAGCTGATCACTAGCTCGTGTAAATCAGCAGAGAAAAGATGTCATGTTACACTGAAATGTGTCATGAATATGAAGATAAATCCATGATGGGAGGCTAAAAGGGGAACACTTTCATCCCAGACTGAGCTTGATCTCTGGTGCCTCTACAGCAATCAGCCCGACCCACTCACACACTCCCACCTCAATGAACTAATCAGTGTGTGTGTGTGTGTGTGTGTGTGTGTGGCAGCTGCAGCGGTCACGATGCTAGCATTCCCCCGGCATGTCTGTGTATATGCGTGAGTGGAACAGGGGTTTTGGCAAAGTCACGATCTCTGCAGTCCCCTACCATTTTCAAGAAGAGAGAGTGTGAGTGTGTGTGTGTGTGTGGTGCATTGATTAGGAGCACCATTCAAATGTGTTCACACCGTTGGAGGAGGCAGGGTTTTCCTCAGCCACATAAATCCTGGAACTCTCCCGTCATCACCTCCATCACTGTCAGCCGTTGGGCACGGCTGTATTGATGATGAAGCTGTTGTGACATGAAACATGAGCTTTTCTTTCTCTAACCTTGATGCAAAACTTGTAATGAAGGTTCATCCTGAGGCATAATGTAAGTTGTGTTTATTCTAGTACTCCATCTTCTCCATCTTTTTTTTAAATCCACTTTCATTAATCCGTTTAGTCATTTTCTGTGCTCATTTGTGTTTCCAAAATAATCCTTGATCTGTACACATTTGAGCTTTAGTGCTTTCAGACATTTACAGATGGACTTATGTGTCAATAAAGTCTGAGTGGAGTCGACTGGATGAATTGGACACACTGATCTCCTCCATCCCAGATCCATCATCTTCAGTGACTTCAACACACACGTATAGACAAATCGTATGGCAACGACTTCAAGAACCTGATGAACTCTTTAGACCTTCATCTGGTCAGCTGCGCCCCTTTATGTAAAGATAACACCTCTGCATGTATCCATTTTACAATCAGTCTACCTGAGCTGCCAGCCGGCCCTCCTCCTGTGGTCACATACCGACGTAACCTACGCAAACTGTCAACCACTCGTTTTGCATCAACAGTTGCATAAGCCTCACCCCCCAAGCGCACTGTCCTCACTTGATATAGATACTGCGACAGAGTCGTTCAGCTCTACATTGACCTCCTGCCTGGACAACCTGTGCCCTCTATCCACTAAGCCTGCACGATCCTCCCAACCTCAACCATGGCTGACCGAACCCATCCGTTACTCCAACTTTATGGGCAACAGTGTAGTTTCAGTACATAGTGTAGTTGCTTATAATACAAATGATACTTTTAATGTCAGTCATGTTAGAGTTAGGGTTAGAGGTTATGTTCAAATCTACAATTTGAAAAGCAAGCGTGTAAAAAAAATGAACTTTGGGAAACAGTTGTGGATTAGACATGATAGGTGAGCATGAAGGTTGGAGCAGGACTGAAATGATGGTGGGAGGGTGTTTATTCAAAGTTAGAATCACAAAAATAATGAAAGATCTACAAAAAGCACACACACACACACACACACACAGAGAGAGAGAGAGAGAGAGAGAGAGAGAAATGAATGCAGACACTGAACACGGGTTTAATCTTATGTAAAGTGAAGGAAATGTGCAAAAAGAACAGAAATGAGTGATGAGTAGTGCACAAGTAATAAATCACTGTTATCTGTTTATTAAAGAGTTAAAGAGGGCAGGTTCTGAACACACACACACACACACACACACACACACACACACACACACACACAGATGCTCTAATGTAATCACTTTTTCACTGTTGGTGTCTGCTCCTAATATCACTCTCTCTCTCTCTCTCCCCCTTTTCCCATCATGCTCTTTGCCTCCTTCCCTGCCAGTGGTGCAACCATATTACCATGGCAACCAGAGTAAATGAGAGATGGACCCTGAGGTGGGATGACAGGGTGAGGGGGGAGGGTGGGAACATGCCTGTGTGTGTGTGTGTGTGTGTGTGTGTGTGTGTGTGTGTGTGCGCGTGAGTGCGTGTGTGTTTGCATGAATGCATACATGCATTCTGCACAAGGGGAGTGACTTGTGCAAACCAAATTCATAAACAATGATAGGTTTTAATGTGTGCAGTCTGTCTGGGGAAATAAAGGCCAATGAGATGTGACAGATGAACGAGAGAGAGAGAGAGAGAGAGGCTGATATGAAGACGGAGCAGAGCGCCCACAACACACAAACATGTTTAACTCTACATCACCTCACACAACGCTGCAGTGATGTAGTGTACGTTTGGAGGGTGAGCTTTATTGTTTGTGCATCATTTATGCAGACATGTAGGTGTGTTTCTGTTCATTCTCAGCGCCCAGAGCTCTCTCTCCCCCATTTGGGAACCTTTGCAGCCCTGAAGAAACATGGGGTAGCCATGTGCCTCAGTCTAATGGACAATTAATGGGCTTACAAACAGCTTGGCCAGTGCCTAAGTACCTGCAGATACAGCAGTTTATCAAACTGTGGGCACACGTACATTCAGTAATAAATATATAAACACACACACACACACAAATACTGCGCTACACACACACACCTAGAAACAGGTCTGAGGCTTATCAGTCTGTCCACAGATCACTCAATGAAGAGAAAACAAATGTTAGCCGACAGTGTGAGAGTTCAAGTACACTTACTAGGAAGTACTTTGGGTTCAGGGGGGTCAGATCAGAAACATAACACAGACACACCTAATGTCAATGTGGGCATCTAACAAACACATGGATCATAGGCTGCAGGTTCCCTTCCTGTGTGCCCCTGCTGTCGGTTTGCATAACCACTTTGGAAGTAACCACACCTTTTCCAGGACATGAACTCTGACTTGTGCTTGGAGGACATTCGATAACACACTGACAGAGCGGTGCCAACAACAACACACATGCACTGTTTTCCTACACAGAACATGTACACCATCCACTAAAACCGACAGAAGCTTCAACTACAGGCTGAGGAAGGATGACGCAGATGCTTTTAGATGGATACAAGGACAGGCTCATTTTTGTCATAGTTGTTTTAAAAGTTCTACCTCTAACTCTCTGAATGACTAATGACCAACTAATCATTTTAATCCACCAGTAACCCATTATTTTTCACAACATAAAACTTTAAGCTGAAGATAAATGCTGATGTAATATTGTGATAATTACTGACAACTGATACTAAGATATTTTTTGTGATAATATTTCTGTGAGAATTGCAAGTCCTGCAAGCTGTGGGCATGATGGGTCCCAATATGTTTGTCCATACTGTACATTAAAGGTCATAGGTAAGAAAATAAAGAAATAAAACAAACAATGCGTGATTTTTATTTTTGAGCTGTTGGACAAACGCAGTAGTTGCGGTCGATAAGCCTGTTACGAATCAGCCACATTTGAGTCAAACTGGTTCTAGTTCTAGGATATTATTTGGTTGAAGTTCACTCTTAAGATGAAAGGGACGCATAATTTGTGTAATATTTCTGTTACCTATAATCACACTGTAAGTTGTGTGTTTGTTTTTGTAACTATGACCATCATAAATCCTGTAATACCCTGATCTGTATGTCAGCAGTGTGCAGGTACTTAAGGTGGTCTTAACAAACCACATCCAGGTCTAAACCAGTACAACATGGGTGGTTTGTGCATTTTCCTCAGAGTTACCTGTTATTTGTGCCTTTGTATATGAACCATGCCAACATCCGACAGATTTAAGGAGGGGGGGGGGGCTGTAACCTACCTGGTGAGATCAGCCTGTTGCTGAAGTTGTTCCTGTACTTTGCGGCACACCTCGCCGGCGGTGTCATAGACTTTTCCGACCTTAGTGAAGAGGGCTGCGATCTTGTCGCTGCGGAGGAAGCCGGCTGCCCGTCTCTTCAACATGTGACCCAGGCAGGCCTCGATAGCAGCTGCAGACACAGGAAGAGAGTTCAACACAAGGATCTTACTGGTATACATGTCATTTTATGTGTATGCATGTATTCAGGTTTCTTTGGAGAAACACATGGTGCTTTAGGATATATATGGGTTAGAACTATAACTTATAGTTCTGGTTCTAGAACTAGAAGTTATAGATCTAACTTTAAATTTGCTTGTTTTTTTTTTTCATAAGAAAAAAAAAAAACAGCTGAGAGAAATTGGAAAGTGTCTTCAAGGTTGAACTAAATATAAGAATAAAGTTCACTTATATTGTCCCCATAAGGAAATTCACCCTCACAACCAACCCATCCTAGTACAACCAGAACCAGACCACAACCAGACCACAGCCAGAACCAAACCACTGCCAGACCACAACCAGACCAGACCCAGACCACCGCCAGACCCAGACTACAGCCAGACCATAGCAAGACCACAACCGGACCCAGAACACAGCCAGACCAAGGAAAGTAAAATATTCCCAAAAGATTGTGGAACTTTACATTGCTTTAAATGTACATGAGGTTTACAAAAACTGTTTCATGTTCTGCGGACTACTCTTCTTCAGTGAAAACATATCCCAGTTCTGCACAGAGACAAAATATGACATTACAGTGTACAGAGTTGTCTGCACCTGCATAAATGTTGACATGCTGCTGCGGTTCATGTCTTCTTCCACCTCAAGGCTTTCTCGGTGTTTGGCTAATGGACTTGTGTGTCTAGGTAATGCTATTAGCGAACACTTTCCTCTGTATCCCTTGTTCTAGGGGAGGGATGACGGCCGCTTATTAAATCAGAGGCAACACAGTCATCTGAAATGTGATTTTCAGTAGTGAAGTGAGATGGCTGACTGGCTGCACCTTTAAATATTTAAAGGGTTGGGGATAGGAACCGACATGCAGCTGCTCCTGGACCTGCCCTTTACACCACCGCTACTTGTGTTGTCCATTCATTACTGATGAAGATAAGATCGTATAAAACTTTAATGATCTCCATGGGGGAAATTGGATCTTTGGAACACAGAAGTTGTGATAGAAATCTGCCAGAAAAACGGAGGGTCACAGAAGAAGAACTGAATTTGAGCAACATTAAGTTGAAGTATTTCAGTTTCAGTCCATTCTTGTCACAAAAGTCGCTCTTACAGGATGTTTAAGAAGGAAGGATGAAGTTTCACATTAATTCACAGACTCTATAGTATCATTTGATTAGTAGGAGAATCTTTGATATTTGTTGGTATATATTGGACGTGCAACACACAACAAAACCATGTTAAACCCATCACTGACTATGCATGCACCACACAACACATGGGAATTGAAACTGTGATCTTTTGATTGATCACCACAGGCTGAGTCTCCCTTCCAGGCGGAGGAACTGTGACGTTACCCTTGGTGTTTTGAAATCAGTAGTTTGTAATATGTTTACTGAAGGGGGCCGTGTTTGGACATGAGGGCAGAACTATGGGACCCTCAGGGCTAATTAGCATTAGCATGCCTCTGACCACACCACTAATTGACTAAAACAGTGATCTTCATAAAGCGTTGCATCACAAAGTCGTTATAAAGTAAGTGGATCCCATTATTCACTACAGTGGAGTCGTCTGTCAGGAAAAAAACACTTTATTAAATAAACCAAAACTCAGACGTGATGATCACACGGTAGATCAGAGCTTCTGTTTGACCTGACATCTGATTCACAGAGGAAACATTTAAAGCTGGACCACCCGATCACTTCTAAGAGGTTCCAAAGGATTAAATAAGTTTAGTAGAAGTTACTGAGGGTTCGGGCTGAGGTTCTCCCCCAGTGGTTTGGCCAAATATTTTCACTAATTTACAGAATATTTTATAAGTTTATTTGAACTAATTTTGACTTTTAAACAATTATACATTATAATTTATACTTTGTTCACAGTTTGTTGACATTCTGTGTAATGCAGCTGCAAGTGTATGAGGGTCAGTATCATAAAAATGGACTTGTACATTGTATAACGCCTTTCTACTTTTATGGCACTTTTGTTTTTAAATCAGCTACATCCTATATTTTAACATACACATGACTTGACTAACAGTCTGATGGTATGTTCTATTACACTCACTGTGAACATAAGCTTAATTAGGTCTATCTGTAATACATAAAAGTATTTAATATTAGTCAAAAACACCTTAAATATCACCATAATACCTGTGTTGTATAAAAACACACATATAGCACACAGTACAATAAAATAACCCAGACTTTATGTATTGAATCACATAGAGGTAAACAGTCTCTTTTCCACTGTGACCCTCCGTCTCTGTAATTGCTGCATTAATGCTGAGCCATAATGAGGTTTTTAGTTGTGGTGGTAAAAGCAACACTATAACATCATGTTTCAGACAAACAGAGAATTCGCCTGGTGCTTGTATCATTAAGTGTGTGTGTATTTTCATATATTTTAACCAATGAAAAATGTTTTTTCTAATGTTTTAATACATTACAATAATGTGTTGAGTTCTCGGTAAATAAAAATTAAATAAAGGGTTTTTACAATAGGGTGGTGTTGATGCAAATGGGTGTTCATATGAGCAGCCACTGTGCAACAGTTTCATTCATTCAGAGGAAAACCTGCAGTATTTATAATGTCTTACACTATCAGTGCTTCAGCCACTGTCTGCTTGTGTTTCTCCTCTGTGAACTACATCTACTTGACTTTACTTTAGAATCTAATAACCAATGACATATTTTTTTGTGATGCTGGGAAAAAAAGCCCTGTGCTTTATGGGTGTAATAGTGTGTTTTTATTGAAGCCTTTAGAGCTGGGAGTCTTGAGGTTTGTAGCCTCAAATGTTCAGAACAGTCACAGCAGATTAAAAACTATGTAGATGTATTGTTTCTTTGGTGTTACTCTTGCAAAAAGATCCGTTTTTTTGTTTATTTCCCACAATAAAAAGCAGATAGCTAGGATTATCAGCTGTAAAATGTAGGGGTTTTACAGAGAGCACATCGACTTAGAGGAATATTAATGCACGCACGGGTTGTTTCTGTGGAAACGAACAAACGGAGCAGGCCGTGTGGATACATCTCCCATGGGAGAAACTGCACACAACCCTCACATCCAGCCTATTAATTCATGTTGTACTCATCTATGGCTCTCCCAAAATGTTTTTTTCAAGTTTATAATTACTTTCATTATGGGGTTTAGAAGTAAAGATACTGAAATAAATGCTTCAATTCTGACCTCAGAATAACAAAAGCAGAGAAAAGTAATCCAAGAGCACACCATACATGCAAGTTTAGAGTGAATATTATCCCTACAAACAAACCCCCATCTATGAGCCACCCACCAACCCACTCATTCACTTTTTTCATGAATAGATTATAGTGCGTTAAGTGCCATGAAGCGACACCACATACACTGCTGCACGGTCTCACTCCCCACTGCAGATTGTTCATGTTGAATGTATTGTTTTTAATGTATTTTTCTTTTGCAGTGACTGTTAGTAATAGGTTTTATGCTGTAGATAGGTTTATATTAGATAGGTTTTATACTGTGAATAGTCCTTTATGTTTATTTATAACTTGTTGCACTGTGGAACTGAAGCTGCACCACAATTTCGTTGTATCACACAATGACAATAAAACCATTGTATTGTATTGTATTCTATTCTAATCTGGAAACCTTTACATTCAAGCTCTCTTAAATCCTGAAAAGGCTGTTAAACCAATCACCTGTAAGCAGTTAACACTTAACATTTGCACTATACACAACAATGTATTCCTTATTACACTCTACAAATACCTGTCCCTCATCATTTAGAAATGCAGGCAGGCCAGGTACATTCCAGTACATAAAACTTTATTTCTTTTGGTGGAGATGAATGTAACATAGAAGATGGTGGATTTCTCATGAGCTTTAATGATCCAGGGTGAGAACATATCTAAAGAAACTTTACAAATGCTAAATATAGCCCATTTCTACACCTTCATGGTACGGTACCCAACACACTTTACATTCACACAAACACACACACACACACAGGCCATGCTGATGCCATCGGACCCTACTGAGACTGATTTAGGGGTCAGTGTCTTGCCTTAAGCCAGGATTTGAACTGCCAACCCTTCAGTCATTGGACTCTACCAGCTGAGTCGCAGCTGCCCATACAATACCGTGTGTTAAAGCAGCAACAAAAGACTCAAAGCTCAGTCCCTTAAAAATGAACCATATAGCTGCATATGTTTGGGTGAGAGTCATGAGACTCAGACTATGTAAATATGCTGTTCAATAAAGATGATCAGCAATACCAACATCACATGGTAAAAACTGTGGTTTGGTTTCATTTATATTAGTGCATAATATGAACATTAAGATAATACACAGACTTTGTTGTATCTGATGAAATTATCAAGTGGAAAACTTTTACTTTTTAGCTGAGTTAAATACACTTTATCTTAACCAGGTAGTGTATGTTTTCAGGTGATAATGAAATAACACCTGTGATTTGTGCTAATCTGTGTCTGAGTCTAAACATAATACATAATTTGTCTGTGTATAGTTTTTTAAAAAATGTAAAAAATAAAAAAATGTAACACGTTATGTAATAAACATCAAAATGGATGTCTTTACTTGTACCTACGTTACATTAAACACCAGGAGTAGTTAGATGTATTAATGCTAGTACTTGAAAAGCTGTAATAAGTGATTGGTGTTTTATGATATTTAATTTTACAAATACGGGCAAAATCAGGGGTTTCAGAGGAAAAATATTTAAGCTGTGTTTATTACTGTAATGGTCTGCTGACAAGGCTTCCCAAAAAGATAATCAAAAATCTGTGTGTGTTATAACCAGTCAAAATATGTCATATTTGAATTCTAAATGTGAGAAAACATGTTTATATTAACAAAAAGTGAAAATACAAAAATATCTGAAACTAAACATATGGATTAAGGCTGTTTGTTACAACAAATTATGGCACTGTTTTTTTTAATGCAATCCTTTTTAATGAAAACAAACAGTTATTTATTTTTTTTTTTTAGTTATTACATAAATGCCATGCTTTTTACATTGTATTTTTATATAGTTTTATCATAAACACATAATAATAAAAAAAAGCTATAGTGGAATAGTTCATTTGTTCAGGAGTTCTGTTGATGCATTTGTACTAAATTAGAAAATAAACCTTCTAATAAAGTGTCTTGGAGATAGTGGCAGGTGTATCTGGTGCTATTTCAACAGAGATCATTAGCAGGTCTAATGAAGACAAAGCTAATTAGGCAGTGCCACTGGCTTCTCCTCTGGTCTGTATGTGTGTGTCTGACAGGCCTGTGCTTTCCTGCCTCCATCAGCGTCAGCAGCACAGTCTCCTCTCATCTAATGTTTTCTCTCTGGAGCATGTCTGCCTCCAACACACTTTAATTATTCTTCTTCAGTAAACAAAAGATCCTACATCAAATTCAGTTGGCCTCAGTTGAAGTACATTTGGTGCAAACATTACCTCAGAGCCTTATATACCAGTTGTTGCTTATGAAGTTATGAATCCTGGTTATCCTTGAACTCAACTTGAATCAACTTGTCTATGTCACGTCAACCTCACACCGAAGGAAAAAAAAGTGTGTGTTCAGGAAGATGGTATGAGATAGTAACGTATAAGCAAATGAAACGGTGTGTGGTGGTGCCACAGGCCTCTGTGTGTAGGTCTACCACACCAGACTAGACCAGGTGTAGGTCTAAGCAGCACAGTCTATCACAGCCCCCCCCCCCCCACACACACACACACACACACGCTTCTGAGTAAATATCTCAAAGCCACAGAAGCTTTGAAAGGACTACAATCTTTTTTTAAACCCTTGAAGGCAACACTTTTGGAAGTGGTTACAGCACTGAGTCTCCAGATTGAAAGGTAAAATCTCACTGTGTTGGTGAAAAGGTTTGATTTAGGCTTAGAGCATCATAAATAGGATAGCTTTCATTTGCACAGACATTTTGGAGGGTCTATTACTCTCCATAGTCCGAATCTTACTCTGCAATACACATACAACCTGAATGCATTTATTAGCATTCAACACCCACCAAGTCACAGATAATAACAATGAAGATAATGGTCAAAAGTCTCATTTGCTTCTTGAAATATATGTTAAAAATATAGAGGGACTGACACAAATCTGCTGCAGGCTATTTTTTTTTTATCCACTTCTATTCCGGTGCCTGACTTTATGACTCATGCTACATTTCTTTAGCCAGGTACAGACGGTGAGAAGTGGGGGAGACACTACTGAAACACCAGCAAAAGAGCCATGAGACAGATGGAGGAGATTACACAGCAAAAAATAACATGGAGGAGAGGTGAGGAATGACAAAGACGAGAAGGATTTTAGTGAAGACGATGATGGGAAGCACTCACTTGTTCCACCCACTTCTTCCTCGTGCTGCCCAACTCCCACAGGGAAATCACAAAGTCTGGTGCCAAACCGGTGACAACAGAGTGTTTATGCAGCAATATCTGCTGTCATTCTGTTGTCCAAAGTATTTATGGAGCTGAAGGACCCGAAATGAAAAAATATAGAAATGTACCGCTACAGAGCATGAAAAGTGGAATGGTTTGTTGTTCAAGCCTTCAGATGTTTAAAGCAAAAGAGTCATGTTTAAATAAAAGAGGGAATAATAAATAATAATAAATAATAAAACAATGTTTCTTGTCCAGCTCCACTCTGGTACCAGGTTCTATCCATTACATGACGTACAGTACCTGGTCGTCATAGCGACACAGAATGTAACTTCCATGACGTCATCTACAACACGACGACACAGCCGGGGGTAAAAACAAAAAGGAAGAGGTGAAGAAGAATGTTTTGACCGTCCACCGAGGGCAGACATGTCTGAACGTCCTGGACCGACCACGGTGTAGTTTTATAGACGGATGAACTACGGCTGCATTTACTGGAACCATCTGATTCTAGTTTTATAAAAATGAGACACGCACGAGACAACTGGACCAATCAGTGTCTGCAGTGTTGACACGTCATGTTTTGGTATCCATGGTAACAATTTTGGAACCTCAGTGGAGGGCTACCAAAAAACTAGTACCGGTACCAGTTTCCAGGTCCTTGTTCATAGTGGAAAGACAAAAAGGTCGAGTCGAGTCAAGCTGGTACCATGTAGTGGAAACGTGGCAGTTGACAGGTCAGAGGTAGAGCTGGACACATGACTTTTACTAAATCTTCATTCATTCAGAGGATGAATGAATGAAGGTTTTGTGGAAGTTGTTTTGTGGAAGATGTTTTTCACAGCTGCATTTCGGGCGAAGGCGGCGTACACAAATGTGCTGCCACTTCATCGCAGAGTTGACATATAGATTAACCCATTAACCATCAGTGCATGTCTTTGGATTGTTGGAGGGACCTGGAACACCCCAAGAGAACCCATGCAAACATGGGGAGAACAGACCAACTCCACAGAAAGGTCCCATGTGTTGAAATCAAACCTACAACTTTCTTGAGGTGAGACAACAGTGTTGCCCCATTAGTTTCAGTTAAGAGTAAAATTAAATAAACTGTCATGAAGGATGTTGGCAGGTGACGGAAGGAGAGAGAAAGATATCCCATAGGTCTGCGCACAATATCTTACATTTATAAAATTAATCAATATTTCTGTACAGAATAAAGCACAAACTTCATGTGAGAATCTTAACTAAATATATTACCTTTGTACAAGAACAGTCACAACACTGTAATTGTAATCTATGACACAAATCAGGTATTTCACTGCATTTAATGTTTATGATTTGCATATTGGTTGGTTAGTTGGAAGTTCCACGTCCCTTCTCAGTAAAATGTTTGTTTTCCATCCAGTGAATTGTCAGTGTCGTCATTTACACATCGACACTAAACATATGCAGCCGACATCCCCGAATGGAATCAAGACTACATGATGAAGCTGATGAAGCTAAAACTAAAGCAACTCCTTACAACTTTTCATGTCACCTCAGCGGTTCCAAGTAGCTGAGAAGAAAGAGACAAACAGTGGTTTCATGTGCAGTATTTTATCCTCCTGGAAGGTGAAATCAATCTGGAGGACAGAGAAAGCTTCCATTTCCCATTTGTGCAGTGATATTGCAAAACACAGGACTGGGATAAAACGAACTATTCCCAAAATGAAAGCTTTATTTCTCTTCCTCTGGGATGAGATTTACCATCACTGATCACACTCATTTATTACAGTAGTTAACAGTGGGTTTCAGATGTTTGATTTAGGAGTAGGTGGGTTGCTCTTTTCACTTAGAGCTCCGTCTTTGTGCTTTTTCCCATTAATACCCATCGCAGCTTTAATTAACAGTCTTACCTGTGTCATAAATTCAGGCAGTGATTCTTATTAATAGCGGCTTCAGAAGGAGATGGGTTCCAGTAGCCAGTGGCTCCGATTTATCATCAAAGATGATCGCTGAAAAGCCTTCTGGTGGGAGGCTGGCGTGCCATTATTTCCCCCGTGTCATGTAAACGAAATAATGTCAAAGACGTAGCAGGGGTGGAATGACGGTTAGATACCTGCAAAGCTGATATTTACTCTGTAATGATGACACAGTACTGAAAGAGAGAAATACAACCCCAGCAGGACGGAGTGTAGCCAGCATGCAGCCGGCTTTACCATGTGCTTCTCACAGGTGTGGATGCAGCGTTTGTGTCGGTAAACCTGTGGACAGGATCACAGTCTTCTGAATCGGCTCAGGTAGATTCAGCGTGAATTAACTGGGTCTCTTGAGGTTTCTGCCGCTCACGCCTTTCCCTGTTCTCTTTTGCGTGGGATGTTGGAAGGAAAAGATGCAGGAAGGGGAGGGGAACGGTGGGGAGCAGAGATGGTCAAGAGGTCACTCAGGTTGGCATGGCGACCGATCTGCAGCAGCGTCTGTGTACAAAGCTCGATGCGTAGCACGACCAATTTAGTGTTTCGTTTCTGCACCTTGCTGAGTTGCAACCTTGGCTGTTTGAGTAGGAGCTGCGATGAAAGGTTTTCAGAGAGAGATTCAATGTCTGCTATGACTAAGACTGCAGTCCTCCAGCCCAGTCACATGATACAGCAGATATGGGAGGGATTGGTGGGGTTCAGGGCAGGGCTTAGTAAACTGGAATTAGAACGGAGGTGAGTTAGAACAAGAAACTAAATCTGGAAACACAAAGACTAAAGTGAAAAGTGTTCTAAAATAGTAGAAGAAGGTTAAGCTAAGGTGAAGGTTAACCTTAACTGGTCAAACGTGTCCATCCACTGGTACTGATCCAATTCCATGGATTTTACCGGTGAATCAATGTTGTAGAAGATGACAGTGTTTCCATGGTAACTACAGAGTCTCTGAACGTCCAAATATGGTCATATCTGATGACCATGAAAAGATGAAGAACTGTATTTGACACTAATTATTGACAT
>JAPSES010116709.1:0-16983 GCA_029822895.1 Maxillicosta whitleyi | reverse complement strand
GGGGGGCTCATTGATCCGACCCTTATTGCTCTTTTAATCAATCCACTCCTCGCCGCTCTCATAACACAATTTCAACAGCTGAAATTAACTTATTTTCTGTCGAACCAGATTAGATTTTTCAGAGCGAAGGGGAAAAACTGCCATATTCACCGTATTTGTTCGCCATCCACAGGTCTAAAAACCTCCTGCAGATGTAAACAAAAGCAGAACATGTGAGGCTTCTTCTGTTAATGCTGTCCAACAGCTTCATTATGAAGCCACCGCTTCTATAAAAGAACGAAACGTTCCGGAAACGAGCTGAGACGCTTTCATACATTATCAGCCTTTGGTCGGAACACTTCAGCCTCAGTACTCAAAAAAAAAAAAAAAGTACTGTACAATTCAGAGCAAAACATTTAGTACTGACATGGACGTGGACCAGAGACCTTTACACAGGACTGAACATGACGGTTTGTGAATTTTACTATTACCGGTACCACCTGAATGCATCATCAGAATGTTACACAGGACTGAATAAAATATTGATGATTTTATCTTAAAATCCAAATAAACATCAATATTTCCTTAAACGTTTAATGATAGATTTTTGTTTCTCAGGAAAGTAGATGTTTATTTGTGGTAGAAAATTATTATTTAGAGTGAGAGCATGTAAAATATTTTATACATTTAGAGGAAGAACACTTAAGAGTCATGGTTAAAAAAAAAATCAATGTGAGAAATGAAGTAATAATCTGTGAAGCATTTTGGAAACAATCTAGACCAAATTATCCAATGCAGTCATATCCATCCCATAATATAAATCTATACCATAACATTTGTTGTCATTGTTTTTAGTACAGAACCACCTGAATTCAATGGGTCCACATGCTTTCTTTGAGCTGAAGCAGCAGGAACGTTTCGATCAGTTCCAAATGAATGCCAAGCCAATTATGGAAGCCCTCATCTGCTGATGTGTCAGTACAGGATGGATGAGGAGGGGTCGTGATCCCGGTCTGGGAGTGGGGGGGGGGGGTCCTGGTCTGACAGATATCCGATGCCCCTCTGGGAAACCTCTGTGTGAAAATGAAGCACTTCTCAACAAAGCTCACGGCCGTTAAAAGGCTGAGAAAATAAATGATTTGCGCCGCAGTCGACTGTTGAAAGACTCCGGAAATCGGAACGTTATCGTGTAATAAACTGAACGGTGACCCGGGGCGGGGCATTCAAAGACACCGAAGAAGACAAATAATCGACAGAGTAGAAGTAACATTAGATCAAACTAGGTCATGGCTGTCAATCATAAGCCACGCCCCTTAACCTCCCAAAATCGAACCACTCAGAAAAGCTCAACACAAGTCAGACAAATTAAATCCACTTCCACAGAGCCACACCCCCTTTGAGAGCCACACCCCCTCTGACAGCCACACCCCTCTGAGGTTTTTATTCTGCTCTATCCCCTACTTTCAACACCAACATTTAATCCAGTGGAAACCAAGGCTTTTCTATGAAAATCAATGCATTTATTGTGTTTTCCTTGATGCTTTAACGCATCTTATCATTTTTATCTAATCATTTTCATACTCAGTCTTTTCCATCCTATTGGGTCTTTTTTGTCAAACTGCATTTTTTTTTGTCATTATTTTTTTTTTGTCATATTGTTTTTTGTCAAATTGCATTTTTTTTTGTCATATTCTGTCTTTTTTTATCATTGCATTCATTTGTCATATTGAATTTTTTGTTATATTTTTCATACTTTCTTCATATTGTGTCTTTTTTGCCTTTTTGTGTTACTGCATCTATTTTGTCTTTTTCCTCATATTGCATTATTTTTGTCAGGTCTTTTTCATGTCAAGCCTTTATTTTTTTCTTATTGAATCTCATAATTTCTTTAATTTTTTTTTTTTTTTTTTTTCATAATTTCTTCATGTTTCATCTTGTTACATCATGTGATGTTCAGTGAATTAACATTTAAAGGGAAATCTCTTCCCATTATTTTATTAAATCTGCTCCTTCATTAATGGTTTAAATCTCATAAGGTACTAAAATATATACCAAAAACCAAATGTGATTCCAACTTTTCTCAACCCAAAACATCAAACATCTTTAAAAACAACAAAAAATTCATATTTCAGTAAACATCATCACAGGATGTAAAAACAGAAACCTTAGATTGTACCTGAACACATCATTAAACTTCGAAAGCGGGACATACATTGGTTTGTTTACAAGATGAAGTTAATTTGTTGGATAAATAATGCAGAACAAATGAGTGTTTGTTTTTATTATAAGGATTGATTTGATTTTTGGCAGTAAATATAATTATCCCATCCTCCCTCTGTGGGTTAACGTGAGCATCAGGAGTCTCAGCCTCTATCTGTCTGCCTTTAATTACAACATTCACACTGAACCCAGACTGTACTGTGGATTGAAATATCATTAAATCAGAGTTGTGCGCCCCCTCATTCTTCATTTGGCTCAGTCACTACCAATAATTCCAGCGTTCTGCGAGCAGCCGAACCATCCTGAAACTGTCCGAGCGCCAACGGCGGCCGGCTGCCAGGTGCAGCTCCGGTGGCGTTTCAGCGACTGGTGCGACATGTGGCAATGGCAGCATGTGTCAGCGGACGGCGCCGAGCAAAGATCACCGGAAACATTTACTGACATTGCTCTGCTCCGCGGAAAATAAACGGGACTCTGGCAGCTGTTGGTGGAAATGTAGCTCGAGTCCATATGTCATAGAAACATGGAAGAACGAAGTCATACAATAATCATCTGTTCTGCAAAAACAATGACATTTATTTTATATATATATATATATATTCATATATGATTTTTGTAAAACAGTCACAGAGAAAACTGTTTGACCCATCAGTGTCTGCAGTGTTGTGATGTCACATTTTGGTGTCGGTCCCAACATTTTGGAACCTCGGCTGAGGCAGTACTAAAAAACTAGTATCGGGTCCCAGATTCCAGGTCCTTTTTCGTAAATGGAAAAGAGAGTCGAGTAGAGTAGAGCCGGTACCATGGAGTGGAAAACAGCCATAAGTCCAAAGTGTCTTTAGTTCAGTTCTAGAACACGTGCCTCACATACAGTCAGTGGAACAGTTCACACTCTGGTTCCAAAGTGGGTTCTCTACATGTTTCTAACTTAACTTCTGTCTTCTTGAATCCATTTGTAAAATCATGTATTTTTAATGAAGGTTAAACAGAAAAAGGTTCTGTCACTTTAAAAGACACCTGCCCAAGGTATTATGGGATGTTCTGTTACATGTGTATGTGACTGTTTAAGGCGGTATGTGTGGTATGTACGACAGGATTCAGTCCAGCTGATCGAGTAAAAAGGACACGTTCATGAACCACATGTGGTCACCTCCTTCTATATAACAGACGTTACAGTATTTATGGGCAGAGCTTAGACTGTTAGTGTACACATGCACAAATCCATGGCACACGTTATTGTGGGTCCGAAAAAAAGAAAATTTTTACCCAAATGAAGAAAAACACTTTTAAATGCAAGCAAAAACAATATATTCTATTGAACAGATTGAATTTTATCAATACATTCAATAACCAATACATTGCGATACCATTCCAAACTGTTCCTTCACTGTACCGGTGCACTGGGGCTGTGTATACGTGTGTCGGAGTTTCTATAACCTTCAGATAATGTTCCAAACCTAATAGATAAACATACTGTTTTCACAGGAAAAACATACCGTTAATATCAATACTATTCAGGAACAGGGGCAGAAGTTGTACCCGACCCACCCACTCAAAACTTATCTGACCTCTCACTCATGAAACCAGTGTAGCATGTGTTAGTACAAAAGTACAAAGGCTAATGCGGATTGTGTGAATACTATTCAAGGCATATGTGATATTGTAACAGTAACTATATGGAAATAGGATCATGACCAGGGGCCTCATGTACAAACGTTCATATGCCCAAAAACGTGGTGTATGCCCTTTTCCACACTCACGTTCAGACGCACAAAGACTGAAATAACTGTGGACATGTGCAGTGGTCAACACCAACTCCATAGCTGGTGTTCACGTTTTTAGTGCTTTTGAGCCATTGGTGACACTTTGAGGTGATACTGGGAAAACAATGTGGAAAAAGGTAATTTCTCCAAGAGAAGTACACAGAGATACACAGATGAACAATGAACAAACTGACACGACACCCTACTGCCAGAGCAGCACAGTTCCCCCCCCCCAGACCCTGGACCCACAAATGCCAGTCCAAACAGGATATGATTTCAACCATATAAAGAGGCAAGGACACAGAATTCACTTATGGATAAATGCATTTAATGTAATATTAATATCTGTGAGAAGAAATGCCTTTATCAGTCCCACAGGGGGACGTTCCAGGTTTACAGCAGTAAAGTCTTAAGAGCACAGGAAGAACAAGTCAAGATACACCCAACTCAAGAAAGTCATATACATTATTTACAGCTGTGCACAGTCTGGTCATGCTACAGGTTTACTGCACAGGATTTTTGGAACAGTTTCTGTTTTGGAGCCTGACCGCTGCAGGAAGGAAAGACCTGTGATACCTCCCCTTCACACACTTCGGGTGTGTCATCCTGTCACTAACAGAGCTCCTTAGTGCAGTGAGTGTTGGTTAGAGTGGGTGGGAGTCTTTGTCAGCTTGGTTGTTGTCCTCCTCTTCCACAGGTTCCAGAGGACATCCCAGCACAGAGCTGGCCTTATTAGTCAGTTTGCCCCGCCTCTTCTTGTCAGCAACATTCAGAGAACATGACAGAACATTTGTAAGTCGGTCTAGGTGCTCACGATGTCCTCCTGTGATTGAAGTGAGGACGGCTGTAGGACAGGCACCAGCATCTGTAGCATCAGACTGGAGGAATCCCACGGTCTGTGACACAAGGCTGGGACTGTGTGTCACCATCTTCTCTCTCATTGTCTTTAGGGAAATAAGAATTTTAGTCATTAAACATTAGTCAAAGTCTTTGATTTCCTATTTGGTACCCTGGCATGATTACACATAAACCGTTGTCTTTTTTTGGCTGTGTTCAGAATGTTATACGACCCATAGAATCAACAATGGTGCGAGTTTTACAAATACTAAACATACATTTACCTTGAGGGTGATCCGAGTGTCCCCTGTGAGACCAGTGTCCATATAGCGGTGACTCTGCTCAAACGGGCGGAGTTCATCCTCTTCTCTCCTTCTGCTTGTTTCATCCTCTGCTTCACATACACCTTGCCATCATGTGATCATACAGAAATGGGAATCCAAGGGGGAATCCCACCTGCAGAACCCATTTATACCGATTTACATATTTAAATGTGGGCGTGGAGAGGGAGGAGTCTGGTACTCCAACATATGCGGTCAATTCCACACTGATTAGGATGTACCACAGAACTACACTTAGATTCAGGTGTGCCCTCAGTTATATTCATCTGGATTTTCTGTACGTACGGACGTCTGGATTTCAACGTACACCAGTGTTCAGCACGAAATCCACACAAGTCTTTGTACATGAGGCCCCAGGAGACTAGGATTGACACTAGGAGAGAGACAGAGACTGAAAGTCCTACCGGCTCAGCAGGAGGCAGTAGACTGGATCTTCACATTTGGTCAGTGCAGTAGTCTTCAGGCTTGAGACCTGCTTCGTTAGTTCAGCATCTATCAAAATATCAGACAATCAGACCTGTGTAGAGGACAGGACCAAATTATTAAACAAATCAATAATCTAAATCCAGAGTGCACATAATTACACAAATAATGCCTTCTGTATTAAATCTCTTCAATGAATAATACATTCCTTCACTCAATCAATAATACATCAATATAAAAGTGAATAACATATTGACATGAAATTATTGCATCACATTTGAAATAAACAAGATTCATTCAGTCATTTTCTGAACCCACTTTATCCTCACCAACATCACAGGGGACGCTTGGAGCCCAGCTACTTATGGGCGAAGGACACCCTGGACATGTGACTAGTTCATCACAGGACTGACATGTTGAGATAAATATTCACTGTCACATTTACACCTATGGGCAATTTAGATCAACCCATTAACCTATCGGTGCATGTGTTTGGATGATGGGAGGAACCCGAGTGCCCAGAGAGAACCCACGTAGACACAGGGAGAACATGCTAACTCTACACAGGAAGGTCCCACCATCAACTGGTGTTGGAATTTAACTTGTGACCTTCTTGCTGTCATGCAAGAGTGCTATCCACTGCTCCACCAGAATTAAATGACATGTGAAATATTACTAACCAAATTAAGTCAATTAATTGTATCATTAATACTGAATAGTACAGACACAAAAAACATTGTCAGTACCATGACTCAAACCTAATGAAAATGGACATTTAGCTCTGGACAACACTTCATTTACAAATCACATTTTTGTAGAAACGACGTCAATGTTGTCAAAATAAGTGGCTAATCATGTCCATATAACCCAACGGGCCACAGCTAGGCTGACGCGGCTAACTGCATCCATATAACCCAACGGGCTGCGGCTAGGCTAACGCCGCTAACCGCGTCCATATAACCCAACGGGCCACGGCTAAGCTAACATTGACTGAACAACTCCAGTGAAAACATGGCTCCTAAGCGTTACAGAGTATACATTGAATTCAAAGTCACAGAAAAGTGTAACAGAGTGAAAACGTTTACGACTGACATCCTCATACTTCTCTTCCAGAGCCTCTAGTACATCTGCATATCACTCAGTGAATGATTGAACCACCGCCGATGATAATATAGGAAACGCGATTGGGTGTGTGAGCATGGCGTCACAAAAACACAGAGTACCAATTGGCCGGACAGGCTCAGGTGATATTCTCGCGAGAAGTCGTCGAGATGCCGTGCGACTTTGACCGCAGGCATCATATCTATCATATGTCAGTCGGCCACAACGGGAACGCCCACAAACGTAAATTCCGGTTAGAGCCATTAGCCATAATGGCGAACACTTGCTGTGTGCCTTTTTGCACTGCAAGTAAAGAAAAGAAATCACCAATTAAAGTTTTACATTTTACCAAATAATTAAACGGAACCACAAAAGAGGATGAAATGGCTTCCAGATATCAGAAGAGAGGAGTTTGGAGATTATGGACCCATCAACAAGGTCAGTTTCATAACACAAACCATTTCCAAACAATCAGATTATATCAGGAATATTAAATTAATTGTTTAAATGCTAGTTAACTTTGTACTACATTTGTAAGTTTTGTAGATTTCCTCGTGATGCGTACAAAAGTACACATTCAATTCAATTCACACTCATACATTCAGTACAAGTTTGGTATAAATAGAAGTACAAATACTTGTGTATAAAAGTCTGGAAAAAGTAGAGACTGATTAAAGTTCTTTGCTGAATATGGCATATTTGAAAAAGGGCTTTATAAGCATAAAATCAAATCTAGACCTCTGAAGTATATTTCTGTTACCCATTTCTGTTCAAAGCTTAAAACAAACAAAAAACGTCACATTGGACCAACAACAACATTATTTAACATTAATTTAGAACACACGCCCTAAATATGTTCTAAAGGTGTAGTTATAGGAGTATTAGATCGACCTGCTGCTCCTCTGAGCCTGGTCGTCATAGAGATTATTCATAAACAACAGTAAAGGAGGTTGACATAGCGAAACGACACTAACATTAACAGTATTGAGAGAAGTTGGCTGCAACAGTGAAGGGACGGAGCCTACACCAAGGCTTCCGCCCCCTTCACTCAGCAGCCAATCAGATTTGTTCCATTGGTGCAGTTTAATTGGATGCCGTAGTTAAATGTTTGTGCATGTTGGTATTTAACCCTTTGTTGTAACTGTTGTAAATGGTCCTAGTGTCATCTTTACTGGTCAAATACAATCAGACTTTAGAGGAAACGCAAAAATAGTTTCAAATAAACTATAAAACTGATAGAACCACATGAGCTCAGTGTAGTGTAACAAGTCTTTGTCAGTTGTACACCTTTTAAGGTGGATATTTTATTTATTTGTTCATTTTTTACTGTTAAAAACCATTGAACACTTAATTAGATTTGTGCTTAAAATCCAAGTTTTCATGGAGTCGTGGTGCATCGATACACAAATCAAAGCGTTTATGGTCAAATAACAGGAAATCCTCCCTCATAAATACCGAGCGTGCATACTCTTTCTTGCCCTTAATGAATTTCTCCAGCAGTCTGAGCAGTGGGTGAGACGCTGTGGGTATATTTATGTTTCTCCCTCTCTGTGATCCATCATGACCATCCACCGTCACCTCCGCCCTCTCATCTCCACGGGCTGTCGGCCAATTAGCAGGAACGCAAAGTCTAGAAGAAGCTGCACGAGGCAAAAGCATCTACACGTTACACAAATGCATGGACAACACGGCGTAGACATGCACCATATGGACAAAAGTATGTGAACATGTTTAAACCAAAATCAAGGTTGAGAGAAATTAAGTAAAAATAAAAACTATTTGTGTTTCGGCCGTTTTACATTACATTACGATAACACAAGCACACGACACTTTTTAATTCACAAGTGCAAAGGATCATCTTTGCGATAGCATTTGAAAGCACCATACTTGCCATAACAGGAAGTGATGTCATTTTCCAGGGATTTGTAGTTTTTCAGCAGTAAATACTTGTTTTGTGCATCATTTAAAACACTCATTGAACTGTTAAAAATGATTTATTCAATGTACATTTTTTGCATATTGTGTTTTAATTATGGGCGATGCAATGAACTTATTTTGCCATGTTGAAACTCCATATGGAACTATATATATATTTATCTATATGCTTATACAATCTGTTTTAAATATATAGAAAAATTAATAATTTGCTAAATTTTTTGGGCAAAAATACAACATGTACATCAAAAGTTCCAGGTTCTTCTATACAGAGTCCAACTGTTTATTGGCTTTTTTATGGATGAACATAGTTTTATTAAACATGTGTTTGTTCATTAGTATCCGTCATTTATAAATAGTTAATTTTGATGCACATGCAGAATGGACACAATGTGCATTTTGTTTGAGTTTTTGTAGTTTATAAAAACTAAATATATGTTGACACTCAAAATTATTTTTCTGTGGTTTTAAATAATTTTGTGCATCTTTTTGTTCCCAAATTTTATGGGATACAGCTATGACATTTATGTATTTAGAAATATATATGTAAAAATAACAATAATAATAAAACAAATTTGCAGTTTTTTTTACGATGGCGTATACATAAGTAAAAAAAAAGTTATTACAATTTTTTTAATGAAAATATTGTACTTTTATGAGATTAAAGTAATAAAATTTTGAAAATAAATTTGCAGTAGTGTGATCAAAAAGCTGATGATGATAGAGTTTCCATTTACAGCAAATGTAACAAATGAAGTGATGATGGGCGGGGCTAATAGGCTCAGTATTTGGCCGTGCATAAACCACAAATGAAAGCAAAAAATGTTCCACGTTCTCCATTATGTGAAGAATGGGTACAACTTTATTCTTGTAAGTTATTATGTTATTTCCAGCTGTTTTTAAATTACAACGTTATTGTTGTAATATTATGGCTTTATTATATTATGGCTAATATTAATACTTTGTATTCAACTTTATTTTCATAAAATTGCAGGTTTTATCTGAATATTTTACAACTTTACTCTTGTAGTGATAAGTGTTTTTATTTATTTTTTTGTGGCCCTAATATACCGTTGTACTTTTTAACTGTTTATTTAATAAGTATGGACTTATATATATTATGAAAGTTCGGAAAATAAAGGTTGTTTTTATGAAACGCTATTTAAATGCGCCAAAAATTGTCACAACAGCTGTAAAAATGTAAAGACATGCTCTGGAGGACTTGTTCTATGATGGGGTTTAAGCTGTAGTTTTTGCAACAAATCAAAGAAAAAAACCTCCATAAATCCTGACTTTGTGAATTATTTTATTTCATCTCAGTCTGTAACAAAACCCAGACATGTGCAGGATAGGTTCATTCCCACGCTTTCTAAACCTGCCCCAAACAGAAAATGAATATGTAGAATAACATAAATATGTGAAACGACATAAACCAAATGGACCCGTTCAGTCAAAGCTGACTTTTCTACGTCGGGCCATCGGAGTCCGACTGATGTGACAGAGCTTCTCATAACAGTTTACACAACAAAAACGAAGCGAATTTATCTGAGCGAGGCAGAGGAACGATAGAAGGAGGAGGGAGGCATGAAACAAATTGCTTGGTTCCCAGAGGAAACATCTTTGTCTCTACAGTCGACTCTGCTGGGAAAATAACAGGGATAAAAAGCATCTGGCTGTGAAAACATGTGCAACAAGTAGATTAAAAAGAGAAGAAATAAGGGCAGAAAAAACACGAACCTGTTGTGCTTCAGTAACTAAAGAAACAGAGGAAACTGCTGCACAAGTTGGTGAAAACGCTCAATAACTCCAGTCGATTAGATCTGTGATTGAACTGGATTGTTTTTCTGGTAATTTCAGAAAGCGTTTGGATAAATAATGCCCTGAATACAGAAAAGGACAGAACAAAGGAGTCCTGACATGAAAACAAAACATGATGTAATGTCAGATTTAGTGAATTAACAAGAAAAATTGATGTTTTTATGTGTTATTAGTTTTACAGACATTTAAAGACTCAAATACATCTACATTTTTAGGGTTTTATCCTGTGTTCTTTCTATGTTATTTACATGGAAAACAGTGGGTGGAGTTGGAAAATAACCTGAACTGACTGAACCCCGCCCACATCCACTGACAGTGTCATAATAAATCCCGCCCACATTCACTAACAGTGCTAGTAAACCCCGCCCACATCTGCTAACTGTGTCATAATAAACCCCGCCCACATCCACTGAGAGTGTCATAATAAACCACATCTACTAACGGTGTCATAATAAACCACACCCACATCCACTAACAGTGCCATAGTAAACCACATCCACTAACAGTGTCATAATAAACCCCGCCCACATTCACTAAAAGTGCTATAGTAAACCCCGCCCACATCCACTGACAGTGTCATAATAAACCACACCCACTAACAGTGCCATAGTAAACCACACCCACTAACAGTGTCATAATAAACCCCGCCCACATTCACCAACAGTGCTATAGTAAACCCCGCCCACATCCGCTAACTGTGTCATAATAAACCCCACCCACATCCACTAACAGTGCCATAGTAAACCACACCCACAAACACTGTCATAATAAACCCCACCCTCTGATAACCAAGTCCATGAATGAAATGCCTCAGATGATGCTTAAACCTTTTCATTATGACATAAAAACATAAAATAAGTAAATTGTAGATTTTTTTGGCTGTAATGTAAGCCGTTTGGTCAGATTCCTGAATGTATTTCCTTTGGGTTTTATGTATTTTTCTAGACAAAATGTGGATTTCTTCTTGCGTCTTCCTGTGAAAAGGTCAGACAGGAGCAAAAGCAGAGGCTTCTGGCAGTAAATCACAGCTTCTCTAAACCTTTGCTCAAGGACACATCAACAGTGAGTGACACATTGATTGCTGTGAAGATGAAATGTGTGATTTCCGAGTGGCAGGAAGCCCCTCGGTCGTCGCCGGGTCGCCACAGACCGACACCTCCGCCTCATTTGGCGTCTTTATTTCCCAGCGCAGAGGCTCATTCGGTCTCCTTGAAGACAGATTTAGCCTCCAGAGGTGATGTATTTGTTTAGTTAATCTGCTTTGGGATCCTGAAAGCCCTCACTGCTGATTGTCAGCGAGGATTATTGGGTGAATCTGTGAGGGGCTGAAAGCCAGGGTTTTGGAGGCGAAAAGGAGGACGAGTGGGAATGTTTGAGTGCTGTCGATTTTATCTTTCATGGTTAAACTGAGGGATAACAGTGGAGAGTTCACCCACCTATTGTCACGTTCTGGCTCAAGGAAACGTGGGTTTGACATGTTTAAGTCTCCGGTGTCGACCCGTAGAGGTCCTTTAAAAAGCACATCATCATATGTTTATTTTATAGTTTGTAACTTTTTCTCTGCATTTTTTGTATTTCACCAACTTGAGCCATAAAAAAACAAAAAACAAATACACAATAATAATATTTGTTCATGATCGAATATGGTTTCTCTTTTGTCGTCTCACAGTAGAGTTCAAGAATTCAATAAACTCAGCGATTCTTGTCGAGTCGATTCATTGACTCAGCTCTACTCAGCTGCTCTGTCATTCAACGCTTCACCACCTCAGCTCAGTGTGTCCGTCACCGGCAACTAGTCTTGTGATACAATCGCAGATGTTGCTGCAGAGACGACCTGCTACACTGTGTGTGTCACACACAATTATCGGTTCTCATTGTTTGAGTGAATAAAACGGTGTCACGACTAGTACTAGGGATGTGAACCCAAATGCAGAGTTTGACAGAAAATGGCAGAGATGCAGAAAAAAAACTGTTTATTTTAAGGGAAATCCAAACTCAGGTCAAGAAACAGTCCAGGGTTCAGGCACTGGGGAAGCGATCCAAGCAACACAACCGACAGGGAGAATACTAGTTTAAGTCCAAAACAGAAACAGGTCAAAATCCTTTTATCCAGAAAAACAGAGCAAAAGTACAGGCAGGAAGCAAAGCAGAGACAGAGTACCGTTTATCCAGCAGGGTTTCAGTGTCAGGAGATCAGTCCAATGGGGCAGAGGTACCAGTTGGGAGCAGGCAGAACCAGAAGTCCAAAAATAGGGTCACACAGAAGGCAGGCAGAAGACTCAGACAAACTCCCACAGGACACTAACAGGACAAGGTTTAAATACAGAGGGAATCAGGGAGACAACGAGAGACAGGTGGACGTATTAGGGAGGAGTCAGGGAGTTAAACAGGCGGGAAAAATCAGGAAACAGGAAGTAAAGACACCTGACAACATACATGAGGGAAATTACAAAATAAAACAGGAAGACCACACTAATGACACAGGCTACAGACTGGGGGGCAGACGTGACAAACGGTACAAACAGCTTTACATTAACTTTATATTTCCATCTGTACACAGAACATAAAACATATTTAGTTTGTACAAATAATAAGAAACCCCTTTAATTTGTCATGTTTACCTTTACCTTATTGATTCAACTTGTTCACTTTAATGAATAATAATTGATTAGATTTTTTTTTATTGTGCTTTTCTAGACACCCAAAGTGCTTTATATTATTGATCCAGTCTTCATTCGCTCTCACATTTCCCCTCTGGTGGTGGTAAACTACGCTTGTTCCGTGCGTGGCTGCCAGTTAGCGCCTACCTGCCCCCCCACCCCCACCGAACATTCCCACTCCAGTTGAAATGGCACTGGAGGGGGAAGTGTTTTGCTCAAGGACACAACAGATTGACCAGGATTCAGACTGCCAACCCTTTGGTTATCAGACGAATCGTTTCAACAATTCGTTCATGGATTGGCCATCACACCTGAACATCTGATCTTTTCACAAAACCTTTACTGGAGTCAAAAGTCGAACATTAATGGTTTTCCTGTGAAAGATGTTTGACGCTGACATTTAACTTAGAAAAACAAAAACACAAAGTGTGTAAATTGTCCTGGTTTGTGTCTCATAATAGACACAGCTGCACTGATTCATTCTGAGGCTGAATGGGAGCTGGTGGTGAGTTCAAGGTAATCAGCGTTTCACAGCATCGATGCGTCTGGTTATTGTAACCCCGTTAAAAAAAAAAAAACAGGCTCACGTTTGGACCCAACTGAGCATCTATTCCACAAAAAAAAGAAAAAAGGATGGAATAAATGAGTGAGGACGAGGTCAAACAATTGAATGACATCGGTTTCCGTTGCTCTTTTAGTTTCCGCTGTTTTCTATCAACCATAAATTACACGATTCAACATCCACGGAGAATAAAAGGCACTGATGGAGGAACATGTTCGTGTCACAGATGAAGTTCGTTCTGTTCTGCTTTTATTCGAGTCTGAACTTTGTGTTTTGTTTCAGTAAAATGGACAAAAGTCACAGCATTGAAATGTAAATGTTTTCATATTTAAAATGAAGGAAAGAGTGATCAAACATATTATTATTATTATTATATTATATATTACTATTACATATAGTCTTAGTTTAAGTTATCATTTAATTTGGTTTTACTGAAATTTTGTCTTCTTTAACCATCTTTAAGTCCAGTTTAACGATCAAATAATTTGTTTTTTTTTTTCAATCTTTTTGGCTTGTTTTAGCAAATTTTAGTCTGTTTTAACCATCTTGTACTTAAGTTTTACTGACTTTTAAACTGGTTTTACCACCTTTTATCCTAGTTTAATCTTAGTCTAGTATATTTTTACCATCTTTTACTACTATGGTTAAAACCATATCTTGGCTTAGTTTTACTCTATTTTAGTTCCGTCTAATGATCTTTTACTTGAGTTCAGCCATTTTTAGTTTAGTCGTATTATATTTTATATTTATATTTTATCCATCTACTGGTTTGACCAACTTTAAGTCTATTTAAACCATGTCTTTGTTTAATTTTACTGTGCTTTAGTTTAACCATATTTCAGTCTGGTTTAACCATCACATAATTGGATTTAATAAACCTTTTGAATTGTTTTATCAGATTAAAACTAGTCATTTTGACCACTGAATAGATCAGTTTTATTGTCTATTAGAATGGTTTTACCACCTTTTTTTCATGTTTTAATCATCTCTAGTTTATTTTTACCATCCAGTCTAGTCTAGTTTCACTATTTTAAGTCTGGATTAACCGACAAATAATGCGTTTTTTTACAATCGTTTTGACTCGTTTGAACAAATTTTAGATTGTTTTTACCACCTTTTATCGTGGTTTAACAACTCAGTTTGTTTTTAGTATCTTTTAGACTCATTTTACTTTCAATTCTAATCTTAGTTTGGTTTTACTACACTTTAGTTTAAGCATATTTAAGTCTGGTTTAACCGTCAAATAATTTAGATTTACAAAGCCGACTTTTGACTTGTTTCATTAAATTAAAATAAGTAATTTTAACCATGGTGTAGTTCATTTTTATTGTCTTTTAGACCCGTTTTAATAACTTCTAATGTGTTAAATCCAACTCTTGGTTTGTTTTCATTCTATTTTAGTCTAGTTTAACTCAGTAGAATGCGTCAACAGCTCATTTCCATCCCTCCAAATGCAGATCTACATTTACAGTGACACTGAAGAGTCTGTTGGAAAAATCCTCCCAGGGTTTGAGTTAAAAAAGTCTGATAATCTGAGTCAATACAGGTACTTTTCAACACTGCGGTATCGCTGCGCCCCGTCTCGTGCATAAGTATCTAATTTGGTTTTTCCTGCAAAAATGCAATCAGCATCTCCATTGTGTTTTGGCGGAAACAACTTGTAAGTGAAGTTTCACACCAGAATAACGTCTCTAAGCCCATTTATACGAGCTTCTGCTGATTATAAGAAAACGATTACATCCAAAGAATATGCAAAAAAAAAAACAAGCGGGCTTTCATACATCACAATAATTATGTGATTTTCTGCAAACATTAAGGCCAATTGTAAACATCAGTTTGTCCTTGAGAGTCTATTACTGCAGTAAAACAATGAGCGCTGCTGCCGTGGCAACCGACATTAGCTTTCTATTGCCTCTGCCTCTCACTGACGTTTTATGAATACGTTTATATTTTGGCCAATGAATAAAATTACAATAAGCGATTTATTTGTCTGTGCGGCTGCCGACCCCAGTGATGGAAGTGGAGTCTGAGCTCCATCACATGTCTCATTCTCCAACGTTATGGTTTGATTATATTGTGTTTATGGATGAAACATACGTTGTGTTTGTATGATGGTGTGACCGTGGGCGTATTGCTTCGTGCCTCTGAGTGTTTACACAGCTCGGTCTTATTACAGCAGGCGGGGAAACACGACGCCAGCCCTAAATGGAAATCATTCTGCGATTGATCCAAACCCACGAAAAGGTCAAAACGTTCAGCGTTCGCTTTGCTCAGTGACACTTCAGCACATATTCATGGTGGCATTTCCACTGAACCCTCCAGTGTCCCCGCCCATAGGGGCGTGTCCATGACAGAAAAAGCACATAATCTGTGCCGTAGGAATACCAAACATTTTTTCATACAATCTATTTGGAACTTTGTACATTTTTTCATCAACTTGAGTCATAAATAAAAATAACAAAACAAATGCTCAATAATTCTCATGTTTTAACGTAACGTAAATGTCCACTATTTTTAATGGAAAATGTGCTAAATGTTTTTTTTATCCTGGCAAGGGATGTTGTTTGTTTACATTTTAGCAGCAAATCTATCACTGGAATAATTCATACTAAACTGGGTTTATAGATCGCCAGCGACCCAGAATAAATGTGGTTCGATTTTGGGAATTTTTCGATTTAGGTCAATGTTCGCATTTTTAATATGTTTTTGAATATTTTCTCAAATGTACTTATAATGGGGAAAGTTTCAATTGTGTCTAAAAACCTTTTTTTTTTTTTTTTTTACACCAAAACAAAAACAAAAAATTATTTTTTTAATTATTTATAGTTTATTTTTGATAGTATTTTCCTGGTCTGACCCACTTTGGAGTGAACTGACCTAAAACTACTTCACATCCATGATTGTTCACATCTTCAGTGTCACATTTGTGTTTCCCACGGGACAGATCGGACCCTTTGGTGGGCTGCTTTAGGCCCCTAGGCCACATGTTTGACACCTGTGTTTTATGGTTCATGCATGCTTGCAGATAATAACAATGAACTGGAAAGTTGTTTTTATTTCCTGTATTTTCCGGATTATAAGTGTCAGTTTTTTTCATAGTTTTCGGGGGCGCGGCTTATACTCTGGAGCGACTATGTGTGAAATTAACACATTATTATATCGTTTCACATGTTATTTTCACACTAAACCACCAGAGGGCACTCTAGGCCCGTGTTGATCATTTCAACATTGGCAGTAAGATGTAAGCGACGTAGAAGAGGAAGCCCTGCCTCTTCTACCTCTGGAGTGGGCGGAGTTGTTTCAAAGTGACACAGAGGATGAAGATTTGATTGGATTTAGTGATT
>JAPSES010116659.1:0-42686 GCA_029822895.1 Maxillicosta whitleyi | reverse complement strand
TACACATGCTTGGATAAACTAAATGTACAACCAATTCTTCTTCTTTTGAGTTTTAGCTGCTAGCTGCTATGGCGTGCGGTTGGCAAATCAAACTAATATGTTGGACAATCATGACGTCTTTTGTGGACAGAGTTGGCTGTCCCTGGACAGCAAGTACACACTCCCTTATTGGATTTCTCCCCCATATTACATGGGGAGCAAAATCAAAACGGCCTAACCTGAGCTTCTGACAAATTCATTGTAGTAATTCACAGAAAATAGCGGGTAATTTTTTTCCAGACTTGGAGTGTTTATCAGACTAGACGAGACCCAAACAGGAGCAACATTATCCCAAGAAATGATTTTTGCACAATATGGCCCCTTTAATGTAATAAAATACAGAATAGATACCCCTGCTTTGTCTGGACACATATAGTTACTGAAGCTTTTTACTTAAATCTTGGTGTGTTTTCTTGCAGCACCGCCCTCCCATGAAGAAGGTTCGTAAATCCTTGGCTCTTGACGTCATGGACTCCGGGGTGATCCCTGCATCGAAAAGTAAAACCATGAAAACCGAATCTAAACCCAGTGTGAAGGTAAAGCCACGTATCCATGTGTTATTAACCGGCCTGTCCTTTTTCTCACACCCTAACACTTATATTTCTGGTTTGATCACAGGAAGATCCCCCGGTGGCTAACCTGAACACCTCATCGTTTTGCAGTAAAGGACATGAAAACATTCTGGATCAGGGCTTCCTGTTGGGACCGAGTGACAGTGCCATAATTTCCAGCGCAGTTCCCCCCACTCCAGTGAGTTTAACCTTTAACCTCAGAAGAATGTAAAGCAGGGGTATCAAACATAAGGCCCGTGGATCAAAACCGACCTGCCAAAGGGTCCAATGTGGCCTCCGGGGGGAATTTGTAAAATGGAAAAAATGACACTGAAGATATTAAGTCTTTTTAGTTCACATTCAAGTAAAATACTGTCATAATGACAACTCCAAAAGTCTTCTCTTTGTTTTATTATAAAAAATGAAAATTATATGAAAATGTTTACATTTACAAAAAACTGAATAACATTAACAAATATGAGCAAACTAAAATGTCTTAATGTCTTAATAGAAGCAAGTGTCATTTTACCAATATTCTGTCTGTTACTAAATGTTTTGTGTGTTTGTAGATTCACTGTGATCTGTACATTATAATGTACATGTGTAAATGATAAATAGACATAATACAGTTAAAATTGTACTTATTTTTCCAAAGAAATTAGATTTTTTTTTTTTTGTGGTTCATGTTATTCACATTTTAACCCCAAGGTTATTGGCTGTCCTACTCTGTCCCATTCGACCAACAACTGAACAGTTTTGATAACCAGCTCAAAGTCTGGACATATTTTCAGCTTTTACTACAACCACTGCTGCTGACACGCCTTATGTCTGTACAGTGGGGGGTATTTTTAGTCTGATTGAAAAAAACAAACAAACATGGGGCTTTAAAGTAGTTGAAAGATTTGAAACCATGAGAGATAGATGACATTACTAGATATAAACCTGGCAAATTAGGAATGAATTAAAAAAGGTTGTAGAAATCCACTCTATTTTTGCCTAAATTAATATCGAGACGGCTGTGCAACACCTGGAGGGTTCAAAATCAAACTTAATGAACCTTTAATAATAAAATAATAAAAGTGGGTTTCGATAAATATGAACCCTTTAGCCTCTGTTTTATTGAGCTGTTTTTTTTTTTTTTTTCTCCTCAGATGTCTAAAGAATGGGAGACAGTCGTATGTGGACAAACTAAAGACCAGCTCATAATGACGGAGAAAGCAAGACGCTACCTTCGCTCGCTGAAATCCCACACTCCCAGCCGAGCTCTGATTCTGTCCTGAAGCCTCAATCAACATGTTGGAGCATACACAAACCTTTTTTTTTTTTTTTTTTTTTGTCACTGATGTTGTTTTCATCCTCTTATAATATGTGGTTTAACAAAAACAACACGCCTTGTGTAGGTTTAGTACCATTTTTGATCGCAGTCATTAGCGGTCAAACCTTTTTACATCACAACTATGAATAACCTGAGCAGGGATCATCTGACCGAAACAGTGGTTTTAGACGTAGTGTTTACTTCACAGACCTCATCCAAGTCCTGCAGGGGAAGAAAAAAAAAAAACATTGATCGTTTTTATTGTATTCTTGTCAATGAAACATTTGGAGAAGTGAATGACAGATATGTCCACTGTCGGTGGAAGACAGTTTTACATTGTATAATGCTTCTATGTAATTTAACAGTTGTTTTAAAGAGGGGAAGATCCAAACACTCGGGTTGCACTTTCACGCCTGCACTTCCTTTCCATTACTGCTGAATGTGCTGTAAATGAGACAGGATGTTTGATAATGCAAGTTGAGAAAAGCGGATTGATGTTGAAAATGCTAAGTGTTCTTTGTCCTGTTTTGATGTGAGATCCTGTAGTGTTTGTTCTTCAATGGTGTACGCGACACAGTGGACTGACCTCATACTGAATCACAATGAGCATCTGAGGTGGAAACGTTTCTGCAGCGCACGTCGATGAGCAACAGTTTGAGTTTGAAAACCTGAGTATTTTTTATAGGATACAGTAGCTGAGATGTGACGCTGGCAGACACGGAGGGTGTATCATTGACCATGAACATAAGTATTATGTTATTTGTATGTAAATAATTAATGTCGTATGTTTTTAATCATATGACAGTTAATAAGGTAGAATAAAACCAATTACCCTGTTTGTGTAATTCACTTTCTTCCTTGATGCATAATAGAATTGCGATTTCTACTGCTTTCCATTTACTGTAACTCAACCTCACATGATGTTGTAATAGATCCTCCTGGGAAATGGGCTTAATTACAATAACCTTACTTTGGCGGCCCTGTCAGTTTATTTGTCATATCTACCATCTGTAGATTATTTTGGACATTGAATGTAGCCCATTTCAGTATATGATAACTTAAAAATTAGTTTTTAACACCTTGAAATATAATGTATAAAATATATATTTAATGCACGGGGGATGGTAAATGAATATATAAATAGAATAAGAAACACAATGAACAAGAGTTTGAAAAAGGAAAGCTTTTTCACCATATTTTTTTTGGTGCAGAATCAAAATGCTGTAGTATAAAATAAACAATAAAGCATAAATACCTTGATTGACCAACAACCAAAACACATTTGTTTTTTGATGTATATTATACTTTTATTCTGTGGTTTCAGCTTTCTGAATGGAACACCTGGAATTAATTAAAAACAATGGAATCACAGCATTGGCAACTTAAAACAACCTTGGACATGAAAACAGAAATTCAGTTGTGCTTTTATTACTGACATAAACTAAAATGCTGAAACCACACCTCAGATTAGTATTATTAAATAAATGTAAATTTATATTACAGTAAAATATTTTAAAAGTAGTTACAATAAACTGTTGAGTTAAAGCACTGATACAGCTGTATTGATGTAAAATTATTACTTTGTTTAATTGATTTTCATTTATCTACTTTTCCTTTGTGACTTCTCATAACTTTTTTTTTTTTTTTTTTTACCATTTGCTTGTTTCTGTCTGCTTTAATTACTACGACTACTACTACTAACAACATCAACAACGATAACATTACAAAAAAAATATGCTTTTATTTTGAGCTTCAAATGACCAAGCGGAAATCATACTTCTTTTGACGTAACGTGTCTCGAGACACCGGAAGCAAACGTCGGTTTTGGTGACGCTGCATTAGACTGAAGACATGGACCGGTCCAGTGAGTGAATTTATAAGTGAAATGTCAAACATAACGCTTTAAATGTATATTATTTATTCATAAAACCACGCATTATGTGCCAGTGTGTATCTGCCTGCTGTATAAATTGTGAATGCGTGTCACACGGTACATGTAATGTGTTTCTTCCTACTGACGTTAGCTAGCAGCCTCGTAGCTAATAAACGAATGACTGCTAATACAATGAATGAATGTGCACCGTAAAGCGAGAAACAACACTGCATTCTAAAATATTGTACGTCTTTGGTGTTAAATACATTGTTTGTCGAACTGGGAGGTTAAACCGTTGTTGGTCGTGTGTCTGCAGGGTTGCTCGGGTTCTTCCTCCTTAGCTTGACTCTCGCGGGGGTTCAGGCGCTCACACCGGCGTATTACCTTTCCCTATCGGATGTGTCCCGTCTCCAGAACCTCCTGGGCCAACAGTTCTCCAGCCTGGAGTCTGCATACTACTCTGTTGTCGGTCTGACCAAGCTCGGAGCAAATGTTCCTGATCACAATGTAATAAAACATGTGCATATCATGCTAATAACGACACGTCCTTTTAAATTGTGTCGCTTATTATGCTGTAAACTGTGTAAATTTACCATATTTTAATAGTGTCTCCTGTCTGATAACCTGATGTGATGTATTTGTAGGACGTATGCCAGTTCATCAAATCCCAGCTCGATCCCACTAGTGTTGACTCGCTCTTCTTTGCTGCTGAGACCAGTCAGGCCATTTCAGGATGTGAGGTATGAGACATGCCTAACTTTTCTGTTGGTTTGTCTTTATTTAGTGCATGCAGTTGTAAGCCTCCACAATTAACACAATCTAAGCATGAAAACTGCAATTTATAGGACCAGATTTAGGGTGATAAGATTGCAGAAATTGGAAAATTAACACATAATTTGTTAGAAAGTTGAGTATTTTAGCAGGGAGAGGTCCTACAGGTCCTTATGTATTTAAAAAAAAAAATTTTTTTTTCCTAACCAGTTCTGCAATTTGGTCTCCTGACACAAGTTGCTTTATCTAAGAGAGGTTTTTAACCTTGGATCAATGCCCCCTATTGGTTGGATTTAATTATTCTTTTACTGTACAGATGTTACCTGATGGGAGAACAGGACAAGGTTCTACACAAACACAGACCCTGAAACAAACATACAACAAAAAACTAAATTATCAACAACATTAGAACAACATCAGTGAATTGAAGAACAGATTAGATATCAACATTACCCGTAGCAAACAACAAATGAAACAAATAGAGCAACAGAAGAACAATTTTGTATTTTTTTTATGGTAATTTAATTTTGTACATTTCACTTGACACTTCTTAATAAATATTCTGTGAATTTGACAACTAAGCAAATGGAGTCAAATCACAATATTTCCTGCATCACATTCTGTCTTTCACTCGTGCTGTCATTTCAATCATTTTGTTTGAATCGGGTTATGGAATCATCAGAAAAAATAGAATCAGAATACGGTATTAATCCCAGGTGGGAATTATTGGTTGTTCCAGTTGTTTCACTCGCGTATAATAAAAAGTAGCAGGAAAGAAATGAACAAAACCACAGAAAAAAAAAATTCAGAATACTTACATACATACATATATAAAGCTCGAAATTTTTATCAATTGATTGATCAATAGATATAATATACATATTGAAACACTCCATTAAGACAAAAAATTAGAACAGCAATTTCTACAGTGTATACTAGACAATGTATTATCAATATGATAATTACAGAAATGTACTTGTGTGCAAAAATATTGCTGTGTGTAACTATAATTAAGTGATTATAAGGTGGAGTTGAACAGCATGATGGCCACAGCCAGGAATGATTTCCAGTAATGTTATTTTTTAAATCGTTTTATATATTTTATCTATCTGTAGATTCTGTAAACAGCAAAGCAAAAATGATATTATATAGGGAACATGTTTCTTCAAGTGCATATGACAATAACCGCATTGAATCTTGATCGCCAGCATAATCTTTTGTTACACCTTAGATCCCCGTGTCCAACGAAACCCGCGACATCCTCCTGGCAGCAGTCAGTGAAGATTCAACCATGACTCAGATCCATCGAGCTGTGAGTGCACTCAGCTCTCTGGGGCTTCCTCTAACGTCGCAGGAAGTTGTAGGTGCTTTGACTGCTCGCATCAACAAGGAGGAGAATGTCATGGCGTAAGTCGGGTTATTGGGAGGTGCATCAATATTCAGTGTAGTGAGTCCTGCTGTGCTCATGAATGTTTGGGGCTCACATGTTGTGTCTTTGTGCAGCATCACCTTGGCTTTGCAGACTGCAGCCCGTCTGTCCCAACAGGCGGAACTTGGAGGAATACTGGAGGAAATAGAGGTGAGCATTTCAACGTCCACCAGGTGGTGCTGTGTCTATAAAAATTCTAAATTCTTTTCCAGATAGACAAACAGATTTCTTTAAGTTTTAAATAATGATGTTTGATACTGCTGGTTTAATTTCTGACCAGAACCACTGAAAACACATCCTGGTTTTGCACACACTGGTATGATTCTTTGTAAATAGATGCTTAGAATGTACATTGTTTTACATTGACACTTTGAATTTTGGCAATAAAAACCATTGCATAATTAGACATTAGTAAATGATAAACAATAGCTGACACAAAAATTATCTAAAAAAAAAAAAAAAAAATTGGGCACCAAATTTCACTCCCAACTGACCTTGTCGCTTATAGATTCATTGTGGCTTTTAAAACAATTTTTTTTAAAAATCATTTACTTTGTTGGTGCATTTGCCTAAATTGCCTAAACTTTATTCCAAGTAAAAACAAACATTTCTCTTTTGTCACAGCTGTTGGACAAAGTTTACAAACCAGGGCATTAAAAAACACAGTACAGTAGATAAAAATATATTAAATCCCATTATAGACTGTAGCATCTAAATCAGGATTTATCAATTATCACATTTAGAAGTGCATGTAAACGCCTCAGATCTGATTATTACAATTATGGGATTACTCCCAGTTATTGTAGTTTTATGTCCATGTAAACAGACTCACTGATCCACATCATTCATTGTTCTTTGTTCCCGCAGGATCTGACTGCTCGTTTAGATGATCTTGGCGGCATCTACCTCCAGTTTGAGGAGGGACTCGAGGCCACTGCCATGTTTGTGACCGCTGCCTATGCCTTGTCCGATCATGTGGATATGGAGCCCCCTCTTAAGGAGGTACGACTTATATCTGTCACAGGATTTCCAGTCAATAAATCAGTCAGATTTAATTTATATAGCGCCACATTATAACAAAAGTTATCTCATGACACTTTACATTTAGAGCCGGTCTAAAGCAGACTTCTAGGTCAATTCACAGACTCGTACTAGTATAAATACCAATAACTACAGGAGGAGGACAGACAGGTGGAGGAGCAGAGAGGAGGACAGACAGGTGGAGTAGAGGAAGTCAGAGAGGAGGAGCAGGACCACAACAGCAAATCCAGAGATGATCCAGGGAAAATATATGAGGACATAAAACACAGAGACTCCAGAGAAGAAATAGTCAGTAAAATGTATATGCCTGGGTGTGAGAAGAGGGTCTGAAGTATATTTCTACATGTGTTTGTGGCTGTGTGTGATGGACGACCCTTTCTTGTCCCTCAGGATCAAGTCATCCAGCTGGTGAACTCCATCTTCAGCAAGAAGTCCTGGGACTCCCTGGCCGAGGCCTTCAGCGTGGCTAGTGCTGCCGCCGCTCTCTCCAGTAACCGCTTCCACGTTCCAGTAGTTGTGAGCGTTCAGGGTCCGGCTACAGTGTCCCATAGCCAGCCGACGCTGCAGGTACAGATGTGGGATATAAACCCACTCACCGTCCTGAGTAATGGATTTGACCAGCCTCGTAATAACCTCATGTTTTCGTCTGATTCACAGCTCCTTGTCACTGATGTCATGTCTCAGCCCCTGGCCTCAGCCAATGTTCTGGTGGAGTCTGCGTACGCTGTGGCCTCCAAAAGCGTCATTCTCAGCCAGGCACCTTTCACTCTTAATGAGTATGTATCATCACAATCAGAATACTTTATAAAGTCCAGGGGGAAATTAGTTGGTCTTACAGTTGCTCCATTCAAGTAGAATAAAAAGTAGCAATATATATATTTAACTTTTATTATCAGTACAGGCACAATTCATAACCTGTATCTATATTTAGACTGACTCTGTAGTAGTTTGTTTGATGCTTCCATTCTCTTTAACACTGGTTGGTTTGAGTTTTGCCTTCTTTCGTCAGACATAGAGATCTGTAGGTAAAAATAATACTCATCTCTGCTCCTATTGGTCAACGTTGTACAAGTGTCTCGACCCGTCAAGTACAATTCAAACATGCTAATCTTTCTGTCAGAACGTCAGGAGGCGTCCAAGATGCGCCGCTTGTTGTTGTCACTGTGTCACACTACATGAGATAAAACAATCCACTGTCCTTTCCAACATCCATTTTCTGTTCCCAACATGTCAGCTGGTTCTGGCCGGAATTGGGCTGATTTCATGTAGTCGAACCATGATCTTATCATCTCTGTGTCTCAAACAGAACAGGAAAAAGCATGGATGTGTCGTAGAAAGTCTGTTATCATCGAAAATGGATGAGATGAGGGGGGGCATTTGTGCACCTACTGTTTTCATTTTGTTTTTTTGGTCTTAGAATAATCTGGTAACTCTGTCTCTGTGGTGTTGATGGTATTCAAACACAGGATGTTCATCCTCTGAGACAAGATGCTCAGCACTGGTATCTGCATTTGTATGTGTTGTAGATAGATCGGTAGTTTTATTTTAATTTGTGTACACTGTTTTCATAATTCTTGTTTTGTACTGAATGATTGTCATTTTTCCTGTGTTCCAGTGGTGTCTTTGAACTGAACTTCATGTCTAACCAGCCTGCCAGTGGATATTATCAGTTCACCGTTGCTGTGACAGGTGACAGCCGACTGGTTGCTAATCATGTTGAGGTAGGATTCTGTGTTTTTGGAGCTAAAGTTGGTGCAGAATGAGCCGATCATCTTGAATGTGTTACCCAGACTCTCAGTGATTACATATTAACTATAAGTATAATATGTTCAACTATAATTGCCGTGGAATATGTGTGGATGCTGTCCTAAAGCACCTTCGGTCAGTCCATGTAACCTGTTGTGTTGTGATTCGTGCAGCTGAAGGTGAAGGTGTCGACCGAGGTGGCCGTCACCAACATGGACCTGGCTGTAGTGGATAAGGACCAGAGCATTGGGACCAAGACCACCACTAGGTGAAGACACAAGTTTGACAAGGCCTGCACTTTGTTCAGCCGCTTGAAACTTTGACAGAGGAATATTAATGTTTTTTTCTCCCTGTAAATGATGCAGAGTGGACTATCCTTCTAAAGCCAAGAGCTCCTTCACAGCCGACAGCCACCTGAACTTCGCGATGTCCTTCCAGCTGGTTGACGTCAACACTGGAGTGGAGTTAACGCCTCACCAGGTTTGTCATCAGGGCTGGAGAACAGCTCAGGTTTCTTAACCAAGGTGTTTCAGCGTCCACTTATTGTATTACTGAGCCAAATAAAACAAACTTTTAATTAGGTCAGCTTCATCCAAATTTGTTTGAATCTCTTAAATGTTACTGAGTACGAAGTAGTAGTGTAAGTAGTGTTCATTGACATACTAAAAAGTTTTATGTTTTGATGTTATTAAACAGATATTTTTATTGATATTGCACAGATAGAGAGCAAATGTAGTTATTTATTGTATGTAGTTTATTATTAATTATTATTTTGTAGTTATTATTTTATATAGAAGGAGGTCAGGGATATAAATTAATTAATTAATTAATAAAAATACTATTATCATAAATGATATACTATAACAAATAATATACTATTCTATGATAAATGGTATACTATACTATGCTATAACAAAGGATATACTATACTACACTATAATAAATTATATACTATACTATAATAAATGATATATTATACTATAACAAATAATATACTAAAATAAACGATATACTATACTACACTATACTATAACAAAAGATATGTTACATTAAAATGAATAAAACACCAGAAATTTCCGTCCATCTCAGATTTTTGTCCAACTAATTTCTATTACTATCAAAATTCACCTGATTATTTTCTAATTTGACATCTATATTCTTTACATGAGCCTTTCTCTCAATTTTTAGTTTTTAAAAAATTTTTTTTTTTGCACATTTTTGAACAGTTTTTAAAAAGATTGAACATCAATCCTTCGGTTTCTAAACTATTTTAGATGGAAACGTGTGCCATGTCATTCGTCATCTCTAAAATGGAAAAATATAGATGTTGAACTTAATTCTAAATTGTAGAATATGTTTAGTCTATGAATGGATTTTGGATGTGCAGACAACCTCAACCTCTTATAAGAACTTTTAGTTTGTATGTTTTGAAACTGTATAGTAATATATGGTTGATAATAATAATAATAATAATCTATGGTTAAATGCCTGCATGCTAAAATCACTGACTGTTTAAACTTTTAGATCAGAAATAATCAGTGTTTATGTTGAATATTTGAAATGGAGCTGAAGCATCAGTGTCAAAGCCAAGGATCTAAGATCTGACCAATACCCAGACCTAAAACTTAAATGTTATTTTTGTTTATTTGTTCTGCAGACTTTTGTCCGCCTGCATAACCAGAAAACCAGCCAGGAGGTTGTGTTTGTGGCTGAGCCCGACAGTAAGAACCTGTACAAGTTTGAGTTGGACACAGCCGAGCGAAAGTCTGAGTTCGACTCCATTTCTGGGACCTACTCTCTTTACCTGATCGTTGGCGATGCCACCTTGGAAAATCCCATCCTGTGGAATGTGGTGAGTGTCGTGAACGCCACAGAGTCATGTTTGGACAGTGTGAGATTTAGACTGACTTCTTGTCTGTTAAAAGGCGGACGTTGTTCTGAAGTTTGTGGATGAAGAGGCTCCGGCGATGGTTCAGCCCAAGACTCTGTACGTCCCCAAACCGGAAATCCAGGTAATTATAACAGTCTCTGTTTGACATGTTTAATATGACAATGTGAGTGGGAGAAGAATTCTGATCTTTTACCGCCTAAATGTACTGTGGGAATAATCCTCTATATTATAGGTGTCAAACATTCAGACCATGGGCCAAAACCAGCCTGTTGAAGGATCCGATCCGACCTATAGGATGAATTTATGAAATGCAAAGATTATGCTGGAGATGATAAGAATCAGTGTCAATGTCAAATTAATTTTAGTTCCGGTTCCACATACACACCAATATGATCTAAAGTTAATCAGACTAGTGAAATCTATATCAGGGGCGGCCTATTCATTTTCCTTTGGGGCCAGATGATAAACTTTGACAGTTATTAAGGGCCTGGTTAATATACTTGCAGCTCTGCTCAATATAAATCTCTCTGTATATTATACTAAAGTATATAAACAGTAAATGCCTCAATTTAACGATACGGTGAAAATGTTGAGCACAGAATAGAACTATTTAATGAATACTCACAAAATCACTTTGGAAAATGTGTAAAACCAACTTTACATGAAAAACTATAAATGTATCCCACTTTGTTTGTATATCTGAGTTCTTTTTCTTTACCTCTGACTCCAGTGAAGACATGCTTAGATGCCTTATGCTAAGTACTGAAAGTATGTGAGAAAAAAACATTAGTTTTGGAGAACCTTCAAAATAAAATCAGAGGTGATGTATTGGTCCAATCTATTACAATGATATATACAGACTCAGCCTAAATAATGTCTACACACATCAGGAAAAGAAAAGCTTACATTAATATTTCAATACCAAATTTATTCAGACATCACTAGATGAATACAAGTTACTTTTGGCCTGTGCAGTTACCAGAGGCTGACTCTTACTTGCATTGACTTTTAATTTGCCAGTGACCTCATGTGGGCCAGTAAGGGTCAGCTCTCAGGCTGCGTGTGCACAGTACTGATCTGTATCATAATAGTGTGTGTGTATTTGTGCAGTTTTTTTCCCAAAAGACAGCTCTGCCCCTGCAATTTTTTCTATTATTCTATTTTTTTTTTTTTATTGTTTCTTTATCTTGTTTCATTATTATTATTATTTTTCCCTATGTTTTGTATTATGCACTACCATAATAACCTATAAATAATGACAGCTCCAAAGTTTTGCATTTGGTTAGGTGCAAAAAAGTTAAATTACTTTAAAAATTTTACATTTACAAACTATCCTTTACAAAAAAAAAGAAATAAGTGGAAATTTAACAATATTCTGCCTGTTACTAAATGTGAAGCTGAGGCATAATATTGTTTAAATTGCAATTACCCAAAAATTACAGACAAAATTAACAATCAATGGTGTTATTGTATATTCCACCTGTTCCTAAATGTTTGTGCCTTTGTAGATCTGATCTGACCTAAAATTATTTTAACATTTTTTGATTGTTAATATCTTCAATGTAAATTTGTATTTCATTAATTCATCCCACAGGCTGGATTGGACCCTTTGGTGGGCCGGTTTTGGCCCCCAGGCCGCATGTTTGACACCCCTGCTCTAATCAGTACATGTGGACATAGTTTTTAGTGGAGAGGACAGAAACCAAAGCAGCAGACAAATGTACTCAGTTCAGCTCCACAGGACTTTAGTCACAGTCACTACTAAAGTGTGTGTTTGTCTTTGCAGCATTTATTCAGAGAACCAGAGAAGAAGCCTCCCACTGTGGTTTCCAACACCTTCACTGCACTCATCCTCTCTCCATTCCTGCTCCTGCTCATCCTGGTAAGAATATCATCTGTGGAAATAGGTCTGTTTTCATGTTTGCGCTAGCTGACCTGTGTACCTGGAAAACATCCTATTTAAGGGTAAAGTCTTTTCAGTTTCAGATTATTCAGAATATGCAACAAAACAAACAAAAATAATTCTCCCTTTGCGCCTTAAAATAAATCAGATTTCATGAAAACTTGTACATAAAACTAACATTATCATGGCTAAATGAGTAGGAGGATGTTTAACTTATTTAATCTACCCCTTCTCCTCACAACAGTTCATCATTTATCTTCCTATCTGTGTAAAACGGCAGCAAAAAAACTCCTCCCTTGGGTTGTTTTGAGTTTTTAAAACCAATTGATATTTTCACAAAATACACACATATATACTTACCTAGATACATACATTATATATAATATGCAATACCTTCTCTTGGAACATGTACCTCATGCCTTGCACATGTATGTTTATATATATATGTGTGTGTGTAAAAGTATGTATATCTATGAAAGTCTATAAAAGTAGTTCATTTATATCTGAATAAATATTAAATAAGTTAATATTGCATCGTTATTGTAAAAACAAAGCATTATTGCACGACTTATTGCACATAATTCACATTCTGTACAGTTATTGCACCTTATTGGAAGTGATTGCACGAGGGGACATTAAGGGAAGTGATTCAACAGTAGGAAATACCAGAGTTATGATTTTCTGCAGTTAAATGTGATCACAGCTCTTAGGAAGAAACAAAGTCTCAAACAAACAGAAAACACAGTAAAGCCCAGTTTTGTACCGTCTACAAACCACGTCGTCCTGCGTGTTTTTTTTAAACTGTCTGACGTTTGGACATTCTCCGAGCTCCACCTTCCATCTGTTCCGATAAAACCTTCAGTCGTGTTGTTCGTTCTGAATTACAGTTGACTGTCTATTTTTTCATGGAACAGCTCTTCACTACAGTGTACGAGGCTCTGGTGTTACGTGATTACAATGACCATTTTAATTCCAAACCACAAAAGATGTACGCTGCATTTTGTTTTCGTGGCATTTGCAGAGCTGAGTAATAGTTATTGTGGCGGCGGACTCATCAGAGCATTGTGTGTTCAACGGTAAACAGTTTTTCAGGCCTTTTGTTCCGAGCTCTTGCAGGGGATGAAAATAACATTGTCTTTTATTTGGCCTCTCCTGTGTAGTGGTTGAAGCTAGGAGCCAACATCTCCAACTTCAGCTTCTCTCCGAGCACCATTCTGTTCCATGTAGGACACGCAGGTAAGTGTGAGTCTGCACATGTGCAGATCGGATGATTATTTATGTTCACAGCCTCTTGGGTTATTCATCTGCCGTTGAAGTGATTCACCGTAATGACTGAAGGTGACGACGTGCATAATTAAATTCAGTTCCATTGATGCATTATTCATGAAATTCCACACAAACCGTCTTTATATGAAAGGTTTCTTTTGTCAGATTTCTTTTAAATGTAATTTATCAACAACAGGAACCGATCAACTCGACAAACAAACTCCATTTGATCTGACAGAGACGAACCGATGTCGTCAACAGCTGCTGTTTTTGCCTTTTTATTCTTTTTCAGTGATGTATGAAGAGGCAAATAGAACAAATATCAGACCCATAAAAAGCAAAGTCACATGGCGTTTCACATGTAAACTGAAAAAAGGAAAGAAAGAAATGTACAGAGTTTTAAAAAATATATATTAATTGCAGAAGACGAAGGAATATTAATTAATTACACTGTTAATAAAACGGGAAGTAAGCAAAAAAAACTCAAACAAGCTAATAAGTAATTGTATAAATAAGTAATAAATTACTTAATCTTTTGTTTTAAGTAGATAATTTTTGCTGGATGCAGCTTCTGAAATCTTAAAGTGAAAAATTACTTTTAACTTTTTCTCCTTCAATGTTTATGCTGAAATCAAGGCCAATTCTTTGTTTTGTGCATGGGTTTGATAATTATAAGGGTGACAAATACTATGAAATAATGACTAATTAAGTGTTTTGGCACCAATAGGGTGTTTAACAAACCATTTGTATGAATTTTCTTAAATACTTATTGATGGATAATGTTCTTTTATTTATTTATTTATTTATTATTATTATTATTATTATTATTATTATTTAGTTATATTTTCCAAAAGAAAATTCTACTGTATACCTGGAACAACTTCCCACCATCATGGATTAGTAGGAAAAGCAGCTTCAGAACAGAAATAAATCAGTTTATGGTAAATTTGATTATAACAGAAAAGGGATTTTACAAAAGAAATTGTAAACTAGTATCACTGTACAACTTATTTTAATGTAGCTGTTGTTGTTGTTGTTAGGTTTGTGTTGATTTGATACTGAAGTGAAGTGTTTCAGCCAAATAATCTAGTGTTCTGGTTAATTATTATTCATTATTATCAGTAATGAAATCTTTGGACATGTAATTGCACTTACATTTTTATTTTTTTTTGTCAATAATTTGTTAATTGTTGTCTTAATTGAGTCTTATTTTTTGTGGGGATGCAAAGTAAATTAACTGTCTGTTGCAAAAAAAAACAACAACAATTTACAGTTAGTTTCATTATGTGTCAGTTTTGTTCATGACTAATACAGATTTATGTATTTATTACTTAAACTTTATCAGAAGATGGAAAATTGTCAGACTGAACATGAGCCAAAGGTGTTTCTGAGAGTGAATACCCTTTTTTTTCATGAAGAGATTTAGTTTTTCATTAATTAAATTCCACCGTTGGCCTTTTTCTGCTCTAAATTCTCCTTCTACAGTTGTAAAAATAAAATAGAATTGAATATTCATTGTGTATTTAACCTTCAGTATTAATAAAACACCAGTATGTCTGAAAATAAGAACAGAGCAAATATAAAATGACAAACTAAAAATAAGAAAATGGGATGTAAAATTTTAGAAAAGATAAGAATTGTATAAAAAATATAAATTATGAATAGACACAATATTAACAGTATATATATATATGCATAAACCCAAGTCTATGCATTTATATTTTGATAAGTACTGAATAAATATTGCGGAACAGAAAATTATTGCATGACTTATTACACATAATTGACATTTGCAGGGTTAAAAATCCACTGTTTTAGATCAGCATCATATTTTCTTGCCTTAATCTCCCTCAAACTTAGAGAAAACATTGATCTGAATATGTTTAGATTTTAGTAAAAGCATCTCCTGCTTTCTCTCCCCAACACAGTGAGAACAATAATCCATAAAATAATAACAATCCTCATATTATCAGCCTTATTGTGTCTATTATCTGTTAAATTATCACCTTTTTATTACATTAAATAACTTCCAGTCATGTCAGACGGGTCTTTTAATCGTCCTGTGTTTCCCTTCAGCCATGCTCGGCCTCATGTACGTCTACTGGACCCACCTGAACATGTTCCAGACCCTCAAATACCTGGCCATCGTGGGCGGCGTCACCTTCCTGGCCGGGAACCGCATGTTGGCCCAGAAAGCAGTGAAGAGGTACGTGTCCTGATGGTCACCAGCTCAGACGCTTTCCTCAAGAGTCCTAGACCAGCCTGGCCCTTCCCCAGATGATGAGGCCCCTCTGTAGATCTGTAGAAGCCGGATGTTAATGTGTAGCTCGTCCTCGGGTCCCCAGAGGGCCGATAAGAAGAGCCGGTGCCTCCTCAGATCAGGAGACCAACTCCTGTGAGAGCGACGAGTGGACAATTTCTTCACACCATCAACATGTAGAGCTCTCATGGAGCTACTCGGAGTCGCCGACAGAAGACATCCATTTGTAGCCGTTCACTTTTCCCTCTCAGTAACCGATGAGTCGTCTTATTCTTACGCAGAATGTTGTAATTAACCCTTTAACCCCCGAGACATTGTTTCAATGGAACGGGCTGTAGAAGTGTCATAAAAGCTGCTTGTCTTCCTTTACCTCAGGAATCCTCCTACTTTCAAGATCTGTTCAGCGATTTTACTTTACTGTGTGTTTTTTAGGTGCGAAAATGGGGCGGAATACCAGAAAAAATAACGATAGAATAGATATTTGTCACAAGAACAATGAAAATTTGTTTACCAGCAAAACACAGTTAGAGCAAAAAAGGGTTGTATAAAAATATCCCACAAAATACTGAAAAATGTAAGTCTATCACTTTCAATTTTTTTTCCTATTGAGCAAATGCTTGATTTTGAATGAATATTTTAAATAAATCATATATTCAGAATACTCACCGCAAACACGTCAGGGGTTAAAGGGTTAATGCCTGTTAGAGCTGTGTTTCTACAGATAATAAATGTGTACAATAAATAATAATCTATACAGGATATATACAAAGTAAGATTCAGGAAAAAAAAAAAGGTGCACAGGTTGTGAGTATTTCACTGATGATAAATTAATATAGTAATAATAGTAATAATAATAAATAAGGCACACAGAATGTACATCAATAAAAATTTTAGGATATTGAACATGAGCTGTAAACAGGAACACACTGAACAACAAAGATTTGAATTTGGGTATTTTATTTTATATTTTGGTAAAACACAGTAATATATATTTAAAAAAAAAAAAAAAAAAAAAGGAAAGTCACCACACTGAAAACGACAGTAAAAAAAAACAAAAAATCCCCAACTGTCTATTTTTATAAGTCGGTCGCACTACTCTGTTTTGCCCTCCATTCCACAGGTGTGGGGGGGGGGGGTTAAAGTGAGCATGCTCAGATGTCTATGGAAAGAACAAAGTCTATTCTATCACTTTTAATTTTTTTTCCTATTGAGCAAATGCTTGAATTTGAATGAATATTCTGAATAAATCATACATTCGGAACGCTCACCGCAGACACGTCAGGGGTTAAAGGGTTAATGACTGTTAGAGCTGATTTTCTTCTGAGGACTTTGTTTCCTTCTCCTCCTGCTTGTCGACCTCCTTACTCTGTTTAACCCCTCTATCTCCTTTACTCTTTACTCCTCTTTCAGGATTGCCGCAGAGCAAAGTAGTAGGTTGGCAAAGTATAGGAGCCTCCGATAAGCCCCCGTTGTTTGTAACAGTTGAGTGGTTGGTGCTTCCAGGCTGAAGTAAGGCCCCCGTCCTCATTAGACTGCATCCACAGTTGCATTTCCATAACGGTGGCTTGCAGAATGCATGGCTCATTCTAACTCCGAGTGTTCCGTCGTACCTGCCGCCCCCTCCCCTCTGGTTTGCCTCTCACTCATCCCACCACGGTCATTTCCAGCCACAGCCATAGCAGCCCCCTGGTAATCCAACCCCTCCATTGTGTTTCTGGTCGTACCATAACGTTCTATGTCCAGTGTGCATTTATCTGAATTTTCAGCCTTGTTTCCAGATAACATTGTGTTTCTTGTGGAAGGATGCACATACGTTTAAATGCATGATCAGCATTTTACATGACCTGAGTGATCTGGTACTACAGGGTTTCTGTGGGTCCTTAAAGAACCTCAAAGCCAGTGATGTCAGGTTACATCAAAATTATGGATATAATGAGAGAACACTCACAACCTCCCATTCCTCTATTGACCATTTGGAATAAAAAAAAAAAATCCACTGTTTTACAATAGAGAAGGGGTGTCGAACACGTGGCTCATGGGACAAAACCAGCCTGCCAAAGGGTCCGATCCAGCATGTGGGATGAATTACTGAAATGCAAAAATTACAGTGACAACATTAATTATCAAGGATGACAAACTCGTACCCCAGACCCCTGCTAGAAAAGAAATGCCTGAATTTAACATGTCCCAATACTTTTGTCCATATAGTGCAGGTTTTATGTATCTGACTGCACCAATGAAACATTCAAATGAGGAACTTTGGGTATAAAGATGTACTATTTGCACTGGAAGTCGGAACATAAAGTAGATGGAAAAAATCAAAAGCAACCGATAGCATCAGTGTGACAAAAAAGGCTGAAGGCTTAAAAAAGCTTAAATGTCCTACAAAGGCATAAAGGTCTTAAAAAGTCTTGAAAAGGCTTAAAGTCTTAGAAAAGTCGTGAAAAGGCTTAAAGTCTTAAAAAGTCTTGAAACAACTTAAAGGCTTAAAGATTTTAAAAAGGCTTCACAGTTGTAAAGACTTAAGGCATACAAAGGCTTACAGTCTTAAAAAAAAACAAACTCTTAGAAAGGCTTAAAGTCGTAAAGTCTTCACAGAAAACTTCAAGGCCTAAAAGTCGTAAAAAAAAGCTTAAAGTCTTAAAAAGTCTGGAAAAGTCTTTTAAAGGCTTAAGGTGTAAAAAGGCTTAAAGTCTTCAAAAGTCTTGGGTTGACTTTGAAACCTGCAGAAACCCTGTTTTAACCGCCGCGGCCGTTGAACTTAACCAACTCTTGTGTTTCTTCCGCAGAAATGAGAAAAAATAAGGACAAGAAATGTGAAGAAGACACTGAAGAAGATCCATTTTTATTTTGATTTCGTTTCCAAGGAGTCACTCTACCATACATTAAACCAGACTGAGAAAAAAATGACACAGCGACTTGAAGAACCCAATTGCCGTTGAAACACTTTGTCTGCGTCGCCAAATGGAAGAAGCTTCCGGATGGTCCTGAGGCTGTAAAGCTACTGATCATTGCACTTCATCGTCCTGTGAGATTCGATTTCTGATCGTCCATCGTACCGGCGGTTTTCTAACTAGGATTTTTATTTGTGGTTTTTGGATGGAGTTTGGGTAAATCTGTGTTTGTTTTTGTACATTCCTCTTTGTTCTGGCCCATTTCACCTTGTGACAGAAGATATTGGGCCTATATCGGTAACGAACCACTGACAGTAGCACTGACACATTTGTTATTTACTGTTGGTTTAATGCATCTGGAGCCAGAATCTCCTTTTTTGATACCAACTTCACCCCCCCCTGGAAAAAAGATGAATAATAAAGAATGTGGGCAGTTTGAGGAAATTGTGTTTTTTGTAATGATGAAAAAAAAAAAGAGGAAATAAAGAAAATCAAGGTGAATATTTGAGTTTATTTTGGGGTCTTTATTCCTGTTTTCCAACAACATATCCAGGAATTTATTCACTGGAGTTAACGTTTTTTTTCCCCACCTCAAATTTCTGGAAATTATATTAATTTTACAGAATTTTGAGAAGTTCTTAGTATGTTGTGCTAACATCCTACTTCAGTATTTACTATTGTTTTTATGCCAGTTTACTAGAAGAAATGTGTATAATCCAACTGGATAGCTTAATGGTAAACACCGCAGATTTTGGTGCGGAAGGTTGCTCGTACAAATCCCAGGTGGGCCCTTGGGCAAGGCTTACACTATACTTTGAAGTCGCTTTGATGGAACACTCCAAAACAGAACTATTACCTCTTATATACAATTATTTCCAAGAATTCACCACTAAAATGCTGCTAAAAGTGATAAAAACCTTCCATCTCTCTCTCACTGACTGCACTCTGCTGCTCTTAGCTCCACCCACTTCCACCCCTCCCCCTCAGCCAATGCAGGCCTCTACCCTAATGTGTTATATATCAATCAAAAGCCCCCAATCTCCACTAACAGTTGACATGTAGATTTAGTCAGTAGCGTAAATTATTCAGGAGTTCACATGACAGTGGATGCAAAAATGTGTCACTGGAGGCACAATCATCCTAAAACTGTCAAATTTTTCTCCAGTATTTCCATAGAAATGAACACAACACACACTCTATTACAGGGTTGTTTCTTCCAGCTTTAATGTGAATAAAAAAAAACATTAAATTTACATCCATACAGAATGGCTTCAAAGGTGAGTAAGAAAACGAGCGGTGATGGTTTTATGGTTGAATCTGATGGTTGTTGTGTCTCAACTCAGAAGTCTGTGAAGAAAAGAGACTTAGTTTAAAAAAAACAAAAACAATTTAGTCCCAGTTTAGTAATAGTCTTAACTCGTACACAAATGGACAAAAGTATGTGGACACGTTGTATTCAGGTGTTTCTTTTTTAACAGGGTTCTAATATATGAAACAATGACAAATGTCAGATGATAGTTTTATATTATGGGATAAATATCATTGGTTTTACATGTTAAATCATCACAAACAGGACGTGTTACAGCTGTAGATGTGACGCGTCCCAATACTTTTGTCCGTATAGTTTATATGAAAAGAGGTGACGTGGGTGTGAGGGATCCAGTGTTGTATAGTAACTAAGTAAAAATACTTTACTACTCTACTTCAGTAGATTATGGGAAACTTTGTACTTTACTTGAGTTTTAAATTTTTTCACTTTTACTTAACTATATTTTCAATGTTCCGTTTCTCGTTATAAAAGAAAGATTTTACATTACATTTTGCCAACTCTTTTATCCAAAGTATATAGGCATGTATAGCGTAAAGGGCCTTGTCTAAGGGCCCACCTGGGGTTCAAACTGCCAACCTTCCGCACTAAAGTCTGCAGTGTTAACCACTAAGCTATCCATTTGCCAAGAAAGCGGATAAGCTACAGTTCTGTACCATTTTTTTTTTTTTTTTTTTTATTTTGTTTATAATGATGGCAATTGGTCATGTGTACAGCTGTAGTTTACATAGTTTTTTTTATTTATTTTTTTTAATTTTTTCATTTTTCTCTAAATTTACGCTGAATTTTCAACACTGACTTTATTTGAAAGAGACAAAAGAACAGGTTTACAGAGTTTTCAAACTGTCTATATTACCTGCATCTCCATTTTCATAATCAGTTTATCAAAAAAAAAGTAAAAAAACCAAAACATAACATTCATACTGCCTTTACTTGTTATTTACTTTTTACTTGTACTTTTAGTTACATTACTTGAGTACATTTATTTTTACTGTACTTGTACTTAAATACAAAAAGTTTCAGATACTTTAACACTTTAACTCCAGTAACATTTCAGTGACTTTGACTTATACCAAAGTCGTTTTTTTGGACGGTACCGATACTTTTACTTTTACTTTTACTTTTTCAGTACTTTATACTTTAAACACTGCTGGGATCCCAAATAATCATCCCAGGGGCCGGACCCTTTGGCGGGCCCCGGGCCGTATGTTTGACACCTGTGACCGGGGCCATTCTGATGCTAACAGTATAGTTTGATTGACCTGGGTCTCATCAGTTTCCCATCATGCACTCCTCTGTATCTCTGGTTGCTCTGGATGGATGTGAGGTCTTCTTTGTACGTTCCTTCATAAATATCAGACTGACGCTTCATGTAGCTCTCGCTTTCATCCCTGCAGAAAAAACAAAACACAACAGCTCGTGTTTTTACTGAACTCAAAGCTACGTCCCGTCACACACGGCGTCGCAGGTTGAACGCCGTGACTCCTCTTTTAATACCTACTCGAGCCGTTTGCCCATGATGGTCTGGAGGAACTTCCTGGCAGAGATCTGACCCAAAACCTTCCTGTAACTGTTGGTGAAAATGGCATCGGCGTGACGTCCTGAACTGGACACAAACAGTGGAAAACAAACAGATGGTTTAAGGCAGGGGTGTCAAAGGGGTTTTAGCTCAGATTCCACATTCAGCCCCATGTGATCTAAAGTGGGCGGGGCCAACAAAGTTATAACATAATAACCAATAAATAATGGCAACTACGGACTTGTTTTAGAGTAAAAGAAGTAAAATTACATTCTGAAAATATCCTTATCTTATCTTACCTTATGTTATCTCACATTATCTTACCTTACCTTACCTTAATTTATCTTATCTTATCTCACCTTACCTTATCTTACCTTAATTTATCTTATCTTATCTTATCTTACCTTACCTTATCTTACGTTACCTTATCTTATCTCACCTTATCTTACCTTACCTTATCTTACTTTACCTTAACTTATCTTACCTTACATTATCTTACCTTACCATACCATACAATACCTTACCTTATCTTATCTTACCATACCTTACCTTACCTTATCTTATCTTATCTTACCATACCTTACCTTACCTTACCTTATCTTACCTTACCTTACCTTACCTTACCTTATCTTATCTTATCTTACCATACCAGACCTTACCTTACCTTATCTTACCTTACCTTACCTTTCCTCACCTTACCTCACCTTACTTTACCTTACCTTACATTACCTTACCTTACATTACCTTTCCTCACCTTACCTTACCTTACCTTACCTTTCCTTTCCTCACCTTACCTTACCATACCTTACCTTACCTTTCCTTTCCTCACCTTACCTTACCTTACCTTACCTTACCTTACCTTTCCTTTCCTCACCTTACCTTACCTTACCTTACCTTTCCTTTCCTCACCTTACCTTACCATACCTTACCATACCATACCAGACCTTACCTTATGTTATCTTATCTTATCTTACCTTACCTTACCTTACCTTACCTTACCTTACCTTACCTTACCTCGTGTAAAAAGGCCTTTAAATTAAACCTCTGTCAGTGCAGCTGTTCTCCACTGGTTAAATAATAATAATCCTTCTGTGTTTGTAATGGACGTCAAATGTTTAAATGGTCCGACCGTAACTCTGCCGGTTCCCTGTGGGGGCTGGTGGCTTCTGTCTGCTCGGGGGGGTTCTGTATGGAAGACGTCATCAGGATGGATGTATCCCTCTGGCCGAACCTGAACAATATCACATTCAAATCACTGCCGGACATCATATGAATGAAACCCAAACCCACGGAATCTGCTTTTACCCAGATATAGGATTCTAACAGATTCTAAACTAAAGCTCCAGCCTTTTATTAAAACACACATTCTGCTGCTTTTCAACCTGCACGCTCTGGTTTGGTCCAGTCTCATTGAAAAACGGTGAATAACGACAAGATCTTGACCCTGTTTAACATAAAAACTGCAAAGCAAACAGTAAAAACGTCAGATATGATGCGTAGATCTACTCTGAGCCTCAACATTAGGACCCAGATGTCTAATAGCGTCTGCCATAGAAAACAATAATGACTAATGTTATAATATCATTTTATATTGAGATAAATATCATTACATTGGGTAAATTGGTTTAAATTATCATTGTTTCTAAAATGCCTCAAAGATGATTTTGATTTAATTTCTCTTAATTTCTAAATCCATGAATATAATTTTAAATATTCTACCATACCATGTTTATAAACAATAAGGACAAAAGTATTGGGACGCAGCTGTAAGATGTCTTATTGACCATGATTTGAGATAAAAAAAATCAATATTTCCTTTAATAGCATCCATATAGTTTAGGTTTCAATCCAAAAATATTATCTTTTAATATATATTTTTTCCACTTTTAGAGCTACTTCAGCTTGAAACATACATATAAAACAATTAATTTTGTGGGATTTTAACCCTTTAAAGACCAGTTTGTTTACATAACTCCAGATTTATTTATTTTTTATTAATATTATCCATATAGTTTATTTTCACTAGGTTTCCATCCGTGTTAAAAACTCGTCAAGAATACCATTTATTAAAAGTACATTTATCCCTTTATCTCATTGCTTGTAGCTTCATCCCAGTAGCTGTTTATTAGTTATTAGTTTATATTACATCACCATATTCTACAACTATTGGACATTAAACGATTAACAATTAGTGATTTTTAGAGTTTAATAAGGGATTTTTCTTCCAATTGAAAGGATAGTTCTGGTAAAAAAAATATTATTTACAGTCAGAGTATGAAAATATGTTAGAAATGTAGAAATAGAACATTTAAAATCATAGTCATGGATAAAAAAAAAAAAAAAAAATCAGTGTTAAGAGAAATTAAGTCAAAACCATCTCCGAGGCATTTTCTCTAATAATTTAAACCAATCTAACCAATGAAATGATATTTATCTCAATATAAAACTATATTATAACATTAATAACAGACCCTATTAGAAAAGAAACAGCTGAATCCAAAGTGTCCACATACTGTATATTGTGTCTTATTACACTTCTTCATGTCAGGTTGTATTTAAGCAGAATGAGGGGTTTTTTTTTTAGACATGAATAATAGTTTAATTTCTTTTTTCTTTACCTTCATCTGTTTTTTCCCCTGTAATCTCTAACAACCTAGTGCATATTTCTTGCATCAATACTCAAATAAAAGACTAAAATCTTGTCTTAACCACCCATTAACACCACGTATAACTTTAAAAAGCATCATTTTCAGCCACGACTCACCTAATGGATGGATAAAGCGGTGATCCTGATAAAGACATAAACAGGCAACAGAGCAGCAGCAGTGCAGCTTTTCCCATCATCACAGCCAGGCAGTCCAGAGAAGAAGAAGAAGAAGAAGAAGAGACAGCTGGAATAAATGACAGGAGTAGAAATTACATTAGAAAAACAGCTGAAACCACAGTTTTCCCTTCAACCAGCCTCATCCCTCTGCTGTTGGCGCTGGACTTGCTGCAGGTTGGAATATATTCTATGATGAAAAGGGGAGAAAAAAACCACAATATCTTCACCAAATTGGCTCAAAATGGTCCAAATCCTGTGTTTTATTAGTGTTCGCACCTATAGCTCTTATGAGATGAGTGGGATCTTCCTGGAGTCCTGGTGGTTACTCTGTGTTCTCCGCTCTCGTCATCTCTCACAGCTGTGAAAAACTCTTCAGACCTGGAGGACGGTTGTTGGCTTCCCCGTCGTCCATGGTCAGTTTATACCCAACCTGGACCTCCCCAGTCACTCCCACATCACACATGACCACACGCTCCCTCTCTCACTGAGCTGAGCCGTGGCTGCCTCTTTTCCCTTTTTATCCCCCGGTCTGTCTTTTAATCCTAAATTATCATTGTCATGTTAGTCTAAGAGTGTTCACGTGTGTTTTTTCTTTATTCAGCACAAGGATAATGGTCAAAACTAGAATGCTGGGACTCAGAAATACAAAGGTTAACAGCAGAATTAAGTCAAAATAATGAAAAAATTATGTTACATGAAGCAAAAAAGAGAAACTAAACCATTACATATGAGCAGAATAGAGATAAAACAAAACAAATACAGACAAACAGGCAGAGAGCAACAAACAACATACAGTTGTATTTTTTTTCTCACATATTTCTATATTCCATATTTCTATTCTATTTAGAGGGGTGTTGTTGAAAGTGTTCAGTATTTCACACTTTCAGAAACATTTAATATCAGTGTACTGTAACAAATACAAAAAACAATAAAAACAAAATCTACAATAATGTATCTGTTATTTGCATTGTCTGTTCTTATATTCTCAGTGCTAATAATTAGTCCTTTTAAAAATATATCACTGTAAATAATTTAAATAATATTCTCCTTTAGTACTATTATGGTTTTTAATGTGACTTTGTAACTTGTTTCTTGTTTTTCTGTTTTATCTACCTAGTCTGCTGCATCTTGATCATGTCATCATTGCAAATAAGAACTGGTTCTTGACCTGCTTGGTATATTAAATAAAAATCATAAATAAAAAAATAATCATACAGCTGCAGTGATATATTTAATAACAGTATTTCACTATATGACATCCTTCACTCTCAAATAGACATTAATGCCTGTTTAACGCAAGTGTCGACAAGGTTAAATATAACAACAAGATACTCCCACATTTTGGTATCAGAATGAATACATAGGAGTCAGTATATATACAAGATTAAAATAGTAAAATGGCTCATAGATATATTTATTTCTTTGATTAAACAAAGGACCTAAGAGCAGCATTTCACTGCAGAAGCAACTTCTCACATTTATTTAAAACATTATTAACTTTTTGGCTTCAGAACAGTGTTCAGCAATTAGCAGGGGATTTACTAATTAAAACGATTTTTGGCATCTCCCGGAACCTTTATAATTAGTATGTTTTGCAGACGACCTTTAAAGTTGGACGGACGCAAGGGGGACATATTTAACCGACGAACCATCAAGACACAAGAGAAGTATCGGTTCTGTATTTCCGGTTTTGTGTAGAAAATTGAGCCATACACACTTTTTAGACGAAATATTAAAGTATCTTCAGCGTATTAAAATGACTTCTAATATATCAAAAATTACAGAACGGAAAATCATCTATTTTTACCGGAGTTTCATGAATTTTACAGGTCAATAATACAATCTACTGTCATTTTAAATTATTTATGACAGCAAATTTATTATATGCTTCAGGAATATATCCTGTGGTATGTTTGCAAATCAGGATATGTTTATTTTTAGGGGTTTCTGTCGTCGTTTCTGACTGCTTTAATATGTAAACGGTTTCACCATCTTGGACCGGTCAAAACTAATACAGAAACAATTAGAAGGAAACTGGGAGTTGTGGTTTTGGCTTAATTAAAACCACTATTACGTTTATATTCCCGTTCAACTCCAGTGTTTGCCCTAGATATATTTTCTCAAACTTTTTATTCCGGCAAAGGTAATTAAACCATTGAATATTTATCTATTTTAAATTGATTAAAAATCCCATTCATTTGTCTATATTTTCACCGGCCCAAGATGGCCGCGGCGCTAACGTACGATTCTCTAAAAGTTCACGAGGATTCATCTTTAGGTTTTAAGAAAGCTTTGGTTCTTGTTTCCACATGACAAGTACTTGAATGACATTTGACCATCGTAGTAAGTAGCTACTCGAATAGTAAAAAGAAAAAAAATAAATAAGGAAAATTTTAGCAGCGCCGGGATGCTAGCCACAACTTAAACAAACCGCATTTACTAAGCTAGCGTGGTTAGCTACCTGCTAGCAGATGAAACATGGAACATCTCAGGACTGTCAGAGCTTTATGTTCTGTTGCTAAACTGTGGACACATCTCAGATGTACCAGACACTGCTCTAATTTAGCCACAAACAACAACAACACTGTCATTTCCACGGAGAGGAAAGCGGCGTTAGAGAAGTTCAAGACTCAAATATCTTCTGGTCCAAGGTTTCAGGACTTTATTCGAGGAGTTTCAGCTCATCAAACACCTGCTGCTGAAGATGTTGAAGTGTTCTCTGATAAAAGCAGTTATCTGTCTGAAACCTCGGAGATGGGACATTCAAGGAAAGGTGAGTGTGAATATTAAGAAATGGAAGTCAGTAACAAAGTCATCTGAGGAGGACAGATACTCAGAGTTTGTTTCTTGCAGTGTATTTTGAAACCTACGGATGTCAAATGAATGTGAACGACACAGAAATAGCCTGGAACATATTACAGAAGAAAGGATACCAACGCACAGGCAACTTAAAAGAGGTAATCATTTATTATGCATATGAATACAGTTTACACAAGTCTAACAACTAGATCATATTGTCACTGTCTCTAAAAAAAGATCACATATAGAGACCATTATGTAAAGGAGATCAAACCAGACCTCCCTGTAGAATTAAACCAGTTCAACTGTGGGAAAGCATATAAGAACGAAGGAGGAGAAAGTGATATCCAAGATGTCTTCTTCTCCTCTGTTTTTCCCCGTTCAGGGGTGCCATAGCAAATCAGTTGCCTCCATCTAACCCTGTCTTCTACATCCTCTTCTCTCACACCGACTCCCTTCATGTCCTCTTTTACTACATCTATTATATCCAACATGTAACTTTTTTTTTCTGTCTTGTCCAGCATCATAACAGCAGAATGGTAGTCTGGCTCCTTTTGGTGCTAAACAAATTTGCTTTGCCAAAGAGGTTCCCCTTGATATTCTACTGTTTTTAGAGGACCCCCCACCCCCAAAATAACTGGAGAGACATTGTGGAAGAAATTCACAGCATAGAGAGACTTACATATATCATAAAACTACAGCAAGCAACATGTGAAGATCAATGGAAAAAATGGACAATATACAGGAAGACAAACGACACCATGTTATAAATGTTTGTCTTGTAAATTTTAAAAAAAATTAAACAATAAAATCTAATATTAAAAAAATGTCACACATAGTGTCTAGGAAATTAGGACTTTGCAAAGGCTTATTATTAGAATAAAGTATTTATAGACACGTGCTAGTAAAGTACTACTAGAAGTACTGAAACAGAATGAACAAAAACTCACTCTGTGCTTCCAGGCAGACGTTGTCCTCCTGGTCACCTGCTCCATAAGGTAAAAGAAAAGAAAGAAATCCAAGTTTTTTTCCATTTGACATTCTAAAGTTATCATACACGCTGATGTAGACGCCTAAATCCACCTCTGAACAGGGAGAAAGCCGAACAAACCATTTGGAATCGTCTACAGCAGCTCACAGCCATGAAGAAGAAGCGCTTAAGGACCCGTATCCCCATGAAAATAGGGATTTTAGGTACGTTTCATCTCAAAAATACACACTTTAACACTGTGGCATTGCCTGATAGATGCATTTAAATTCAGACCGTTTCTCAACAAATAAATAATGTGAAAAGTTCATGAATAGAAAGAACCTTAAAATGACTTATAGGTAAAAAAAAAAAAAAAAAAAATACCACAAACACCAGAAACATCATTTGTTTGACAGGTATGTTTTGAACATGAAGAATTGTGTACGTCTTGTTTAGAATATTTGCACACTTATTTATCTTTAATTGTCATATTGATAATATATTGTCTAGTACATATTATACTATTGTACATATTGCTGTTGTAATTGGGTTTATTAGAATGCTTTATATTTATTTATTTTTTTGTTTTTGCTGTATTGATTATTTCTTTCCTGCTACTTCTCATTATACTTGAATGGAACAAGTGTAACACACATAAAATCCCAATGGGAGTAATAAATAAATAACTATTATTATTATTATCATTATTACATTACATTTGGCTGACACTTTTATCCAAAGCGATTTACAAGGTATAGGCATGTATAGCGTAAAGGGCCTTGCTCAAGGGCCCACCTGGGATTTGAACTGACAACCTTCCACACCAAAGTCACCGGTGTAAAACACTAAGCTACCAGGCAAATGTTCAACATGTGTTTTGTACAGAAACATCAACGGCACATCTTACAAATGACGTGATATCACATGATATAAGACATGTTTTAAGGAATAAAAGCTATTTGCTTAATTGTTTTTCTGTTCTCTTTGTTTTGTTTCAGTGTGAAGCATCTTTGAGTGTCCAAAAAAGTGCTAAAGTTTGATGTATTATTATTATTATTTATTTTTATATATATTTGCAAAACAACATGTATTTGTTACTCAGTGTTTTTTTTTGTTTTTAATTCCAGACGACACTATTTCATTGAATTGTTGTGAATTTTCTGCTTAGATTCTGACTGGGTTTATTAACTGTGACGCAGACGTCTGTTGCACTGTTCTGTTCGGTGGTTCTTCTAGGTTCAACTGGACCGGTTTTGCTCTTTTTGAAAACATTCATCTCTCATCCAAGACATTTCTTCGGTTCTGAACTGAACTTCTGATCTGATGTGAGTCCAGGTTGCATGGCCGAGCGGCTGAAGGCGGAGCTGTTGGAGCGGGAGAAGCTGGTGGACGTCCTGGCCGGTCCAGACGCATACCGGGACCTCCCTCGCCTTCTGACGGTCGCCGACGGGGGTCAGCAGGCCAGTAACGTGCTGCTGTCGCTGGAGGAGACGTATGCTGACGTCATGCCCGTCCACCGTTCGCCTCAGGGATACAGCGCCTTCGTGTGAGTGTGGATCCAACATTCAGACGTGTTTTAGTTGATTTATTGTCTTTTCTGTTCATGTTACATCACCGGCTCAGTCGCAGCAGAACAACTGTTTATTCATACAAATATTAAACCTCACAAAGAGCCATTGAACACTGGAGCATAAATAAAAAGAACCTTTAAGGCTTTATGAGAAGAACTGCACAGAACAGATTTGACATAAATATATGAAAAAATACTGATACAATACTGTGATTAGATTAGATTAAACTTCAGTGTTATTACACAAGTACAATTATGAAATGCAGTTTGGTATCTAACCAGTGCAATCATTCCATATGCAGTATATACATAAATATAGGCTTGTTTTTTTTGGGTGCTATAAATATACTTGTATATAGATTAATAAACACTATAATATACAATATTAAATAATAATGATAACTCCAAATTTTTCTCTGTTTTAGTGCAAAACAATAACATTAAATTATGAAGATAGCACATCTACTTTCTTCCAAAACATTTATGACATTTTACTACAATATGATATATCCATATCATATCATATCATCCATAACATTAACAATATTTTCATTACAATAGTATCCTCTGCATTTTGCTTTTTTCAGTGAAAATCCAGTCTTTGAAGGAAGACGTAGAAGTGTTTGTCACAAAGATGCACTTAGATGTTTTAGACGTCCAGTTCTTCTGTACATGTCATGTTTCTTTAATCATATTTTACACTTTATTGTAATATTATCCTCTGTTTCCAGTGAAGAGCAGGTGCTGATAATTTTGCTTAAGTAGGATTTTACGTGCTGCTCTTTTACTTGTACCTGAGTATTTCTACAAGACTGTTTTACTAATCTTACTTAAACAATGTGAATACCTTTTCCACGTCCGTCAACAGCTCCATAATGCGAGGCTGCGACAACATGTGCAGTTACTGCATCGTTCCCTTCACCCGAGGGAGAGAGAGGAGTCGACCGCTCAGCTCCATTCTGGAGGAAGTCCAGATGCTTTCAGACCAGGTGGGTGTCGACCCCACCCCTAAAGTCAGTACTTTTATATCTGAATGTGAACATAGAACACAGAGTTTGTTTTGTTTTTTTTAGGGTGTGAAGGAGGTGACGTTACTGGGTCAGAACGTCAACAGCTACAGGGACACGTCAGAGGAACAGTTCTGTGGCTCAGATCAGACCCAGCTCAGCCGCGGATTTAAGACCGTTTACAAAACCAAACAGGGCGGTCTGCGCTTCTCAGACCTGCTGGACCGAGTGTCCCTCATCGACCCTGACATGAGGATCAGATTCACCTCTCCACACCCCAAGGACTTCCCAGACCAGGTAAACCCCCCACGGTTCAGCCGCTGTTTCTTCCTGCTCATGTGATCATATCTGTGGGTTATCGGGGTTCAGTACGAGGATGAAAACCATGAGGCTGTATCAAATATTCCTTTAGGTCAGGTGTGTCAAACATACGGCCCGTGGGCCAAAACTGGACCACCACTGATTCCATTTCGGCTCGTGGGATGAATTTACAAAGTGTTAAACTTACACTGAAAACACTGACAGTCAAGGATGCTGAAGTCATTTTCACTTGATTTAATCTGAAGTGGGTCAGAGCAGTAAAATAATATCAGAATATTCTGTAATCTAATCTAATTTTTTCCACTCTATCAGAGAGTGTAATCTGCTTGAGTTTTCCACAGATAAAAATAACTCCTGTCCTTTTTAGTTTTTGTTGGTTTCTGCATAAACGCTGCGCTGGTTTCCTTGTTTGTAGGTTTTGCATCTGATCGCAGAACGGGCAAATATCTGTAAACAGATCCACCTTCCAGCTCAGAGCGGGAGCGATGGGGTTTTAAAAGCAATGCGTCGTGGGTAAGAGTTCAACATTAGATTTATTTATAATACATTCATGAATCAATTCTGTTAGTTGTTTTCTTTTAATGTTTAAAAAGTAAAGTATCTTTTTTCTAAAATCTACAGATACACACGAGAGGCCTACCTGGAGCTGGTGGAGAACATCAAAACAATCATCCCAGGTCAGACAACAATTTAATCACCTGCTTATAATTAGTTAAAGTACACCAGAGCAACTTCATGTATTGTATTTTATACTATACTATACTATTCTATCTGTCTGTCTGAAAGAACTGTTTTCATTAATGAAAATCATAGTTTTTTTCCCCCTTTTCGTGTGTTGTTAAATGTATCTATGCACTCTATTGTTATTTGTTATTGCTCTTTTCTATAATATTTCTTATATGTGTACAATCTGTGCTGCTACTGGAACCTTAATATCCTGAGGGTTCTGCCAAAAGGGTCAAAACAGTTCTATCTAATCTAATCTAATCTAATCTAATCTAATCTAATCTAATCTAAATATAATGTGAATCAAATGCTTCATTACAGCCCAGTTTATTTACTTTTTATTCAATGACATAAGTGCTTAAATAAACAGATGAAATGAAGATGATGGCAATGATTATTTTACAAATGCACTAAAACATTGAATCATTCTAGGAATGTTATGGAAATATAGGGTGCACCTTATAGTTAAAAATAGGAAATAAGAACAATGCTGACAAATTAGACTAAATGAACTGTAGAAAATGCTAAAGTATTTCTAGTAGCTTTTTTTGTTTGTTTGTTTTTAAACTTTCCAATCAAACAGGGTTCTTTGCAGGGTTTTCCTTTGGTTATAAGTGGATTAAGTTTGGTCTGAGTTCCAGCCTTTTTTCTCAGGTTTTGACTGAAATTTTAGTGTTTTCCCCAAAAGAAATGCATAGTTTCAAACATCATTTGGACCATTGTAATGAACTAATGTGTGACCTAATGTGAACCTTAAAAATAATACAAAAATGAAAATGAACAGAAATAAGAGGAAAGACTGGTTCATTATGTTCAGAACGTGTGTTTAACAGTGCGTGGTGTGTGTTAGGGGTGAGTCTCAGCAGTGACTTCATCTCAGGATTCTGTGGTGAAACCGAGGACGACCACCAGGAGACGCTGTCTCTGATCAGAGCAGTGGGATACAACATCGGCTTCCTGTTTGCCTACAGTATGAGAAAGGTGATGCACAGAAACACACTGGAACCTCACAGTACCAGTTTAATTAGTTTATTTCAGTCTAAATGTGACCCCCTTATGATCCTCGTCTGTAGAAAACCCACGCCTTCCATCGGCTTCAGGACGACGTGGCGGCGGAGGTGAAGCAGCGTAGACTCGCCGAGTGCATCAGTGTTTTCAGAGAAGAAGCAGCAAGGGTCAATGCTGCTCTGGTTGGCAGCACACAGCTGGTCCTGGTGGAGGGGGTGAGTGTCCACACACACACTAGGATTCAGGGTGTCTGTCTGTCAGAAACTAGATACTGTATCTGAGGAATAGTTGGATCACATACTTTCACCTTTGGCTCAAACGCTCATTTGGTTTGAGGATCAAATGTAGAGTTTGGTGATCAAAAGTCACTGTTTCCTCACAAAGTCGCATCAACTCTTCAATGTGAATTGAAGACTTTAACCCTTAAAGGCATAAGTGGGTCAAAATGACCTGGTGAGGTTGTTCTTGCAGTATCTGTGTAATGAAAAGTTATTTCATATTTCAGCTTATTAACATCATACCATTAAAATGTTTAACATACCTTTTATAGATTTTATGTCATTGTAGTTTTTGTGTGACTAAGCTTCCATAGTGGGTCAAAATGACCTGCATTCATTTACAACGGAATTACATCTGATCCATCCATTCATTCATTCATTCTTTTTACAGTAAAACCAAAGGAGGTGTAGACACAACGCACCTGATGGTTCACACCTTCACCTGCAATAAATATAATATAATATTAAATATTTTGAAATGGTCAAGAATAATATATATAGATATATATAAACAACTCAAAACATAACGTGAAATATGACACAAATGATTAGTTTTTAGCAAATCAAAATGACAAACGTGACATAAAAACGCATTAACACACTCGTTTTGACCCATTTATGGACGAGTGGAGGGTCCAAACACTGAGGCATCGAAGGGTTAATTATCCTGAAATCTGACTCAAATGTCTAAAAATAGTAGTAAAAGTAAATGAATGTTGAATATTAATGTAATATACTATACATATACAGTCATCGTCTCCTCTGGCATCTTCATGTCCCTTAAAGATGATGGTTTTATATGTAATGGCACAGAAGACACAGAATAATCTGATTTTTTTTTATACTACAGACCAGCTTTTGTTCACTTTCAATAAAAGTACAGAAAAATGGAATAGATCATGTGAAATACAGCTCATCCTGGCTAAAACTGTACTGCATTACCAGGCAACACTGCTGACGTCTGCTTCGTTTTCGCACAGGAAAGTAAAAGATCTGCCAACGACCTGTGTGGGAGAACTGACGGGAACATGAAAGTGATTTTCCCTAAAGAGGACGTCGCCACTGGACACGGGTTCAACCATGAGCCCGTCCAGGCTGGAGAGTACGTCCTGGTGAAGGTGAGTTCAGGCTCAGGCACAAATCCAACAAAAAACCCCAAAAAACATGGATTTAATAAATAAATATAGGTATTTAACATGTCCACGCATTCATGGGTTTTTACAGACGACCGGTTCAAGTCATTGGATTTTATTGAAAAAAATCATGAAAACTTCTGTAAATGTTCCTTGAAAAACCATAAACAACATATTAATAAAGTTATGTTATGTTCAAATCATGCTCTTAAAAATTACAAATCTGCATTTAATACTTTAAAAAGTCTTTAAGCTGTATTAAATTTGATGGTAGGTCTTAAGTTATGTTGCCATAAACTTGTTGGCTGTTTTGTGTTTACATGTGTCTGTTAAATGTCCAAACTAGAAAGAAAGGAACATTAGTTGAACTCAATTGATCCAACCCAACAATTTATATTGAAATGAGGAACTAATTAATAATCCGGTACATGGTATTCAACACGATATACATCCTGATATTTTAGGCCTATATTTTTTTGCAGTTTTTTTTTTTTTTTTAAACATTTTGAAGCAAACAGACATATGTATACCCAAGTGTTATTTTTTATTTTGCTGTAGATCAACAATTCCACTGTAGTTCATGTAAAACACTGCATTAAGAACTTGGCTGTAGTGCACAAATAAAGATGGCTTTGATAAACTTAAAACATGCAAAGTCAGATGCCGTTTCAGAAACTTAATAATTTAATTATTTGTTGTATGTGAAATATCGATACTGACACCTCTGTATCGATACGTGTATCATGAAGAGGCCTGTGATGATATATCCCCGTATCGATGTTTTGAACACACCTAGTCCCAGCTCAGACATCAGTGCAGTTGGGTTGGATACCGTGTGATCTACGTCCTACTGGTGATGAGGCTCTTAATTCAGCCTCATTCTGAAATAGTTCTGTGGTTTCATGAAACCTGCCGATGTTTTCTTCTTATAAGGTTTGGGAATTTTACTGCTTCCAACAGATTCCAGCACAAACTTCACATAAAAACTTTATACAAAGAAAACCTTCATATAACGTACGAAACATTTAGAAGTTTAGGTGTTTGTAAAGATATATTCAATAAACTGAATAAACTTTAGTAGCAAATTCTATGAATAGCACCTTTAATCTTCCTCTACAGCTTTTGCGTACAGATTTGGTATTTTGTTGGACATAAACTCACTATCAAAGCAGACACAAACAAAATAAGAAAAAACAATAATAATATTAGGCTGAAAAAGGTAATTTTTTGACCCAATATGTGCATGAAACAGCATAAAAACACACATCCACTAAAACCTGATCAACTTTAATTGCGTTTCTTTCCTTTCATCCTTTCACTCTGTGTTTTATGTAGATTTCTTCAGCCAGTTCTCAGAGCCTGAGAGGCCGAGCCCTGGGTCACAGCTCCCTGAGAGCCTCGACTGAGGGCGTTAACACTGACTTTAGACACCGACCACGTCACGGACAAACCGCCTCAGACGCAACATGACTGAACCGGGGCGTTAACGGGAAGCGCACGTTCTCATTTGGGATTCGAACTGACACGGCGTGGCCTTCTGCTGTCCTGACTCACGCGGTCTGATGAGCTGCTGTGTACGTTCATAGAAACACGGTCTATTATAAGTGAAGTGTGCTTTCTGTAGTCGGCCTAAACTTTGTTAATATACATGGATATATTTATATATGAAACCGCAGAGAATAAAACCTGAGAGGACGCAGAAATTGTACAAGGGCTGATTTGTTTTAAGCAGTGTTTGATCAATGTCAGGGAGGGTTTTATGGGATTCTCCAAACCGCTGTTAAAATGTCACGGATCAGCACATTTGAGGAAAATTGCTCAAAGTCGGAAACTTTGGGAGAGATTTTTACCTAAAGTCAGCAGCAGAAAGTGCTGTGATCTGCTTTGGAAGGAGAGCGTATTTCACAACGGATGATTGTAGCGACAGCAGACGTTATTCAGCAGACCGTTTCCTGCAGGAAGACTTTTCACTGTCAACATCTACATTTAATATGAAGAAACATGGCCTGAATACACAAATAAACAAGACCATACCAGGGCACGATAATCCAATGTGATCATTTATCAAGATTGTTAGAAGCTGTTTGTACATCATCAGTGTTTTTTTCTTTAGATCGGCTGTGATCGTGCTTTTACATAAACGTGTCCCAAAGAAAAACAGATATTTGGTCAAAACATTTCATCATCAGGATGTAAACTGAACGTCCGTCCCAATCAGCAGGTAATCCTGGAAAAAACACAAAAACAAAGGAGCAGTGGTTAATATATGATTGTGTGTTGATAGTAAGAATGTAAACTGTTATCTGCGCCAAAGGTGGTCAAATAAAAGATTGACATTTTTGGTTATTATTTGTCAACAGGGACTATTTTGTTTCTCCAATTGGTCATTTTATTAATGAAGAACAATGAAACTGTTAATTTGAAACAAGTTTTTGATGAATTATGGTTATTTATGTTTTCATGACAGGTGGTGTAACACATTTGTTAAGCACCATATATATATATATATATGTTTACAAGGAGCGGAACAACAATATTTCAGTTGTGAAATGACAGAATACAAATCTTTGAATCTTTGAAATATACCTATTATAACATTCTATTAAGATGCAATTCAAACAGTAATTTGTACAATATGTACTAGAAAATATATTGTCAATATGCAAATAAAAGAAATATACATAATAACTACAAAAATATTATTGTGTAATTCTAATTATGAAGGTATAAGGTGGAATTAATTGAAAAAACAAAACAAAACAAAACAACTGTCCGACCTTTAGGACCTTCAGCTCAGTGTTCACAAGCTTCATCTTCCCAAATGTAGGGAGTGGGTATCCCTTCGCAAGTTGAGCTGTGAAAACCAATAATAACAGTAAATGCTGAGAAAAATACAACACACAGGATTTAAGAATATACTTTAAACTCTTAAAGTGGTTAATGGGTGAAATCAGGTGAAAACGCAAAAATAAAACAAACAGAAGTCATTTATATGTGTGTTTGACTGTGTGTGTGTTAAGGCTAAATGAAGTCAAGCAAATAATGCAAAAGCCAAAAAGGTAATAAGAAAAAGAGCCTGCAAATCTATCAAATCCATCATTCAGTATTTAGAATAGTTTCATTTGATTACAAAGGTTAACGCACTTTATCTGGAAGTTCAGTCTCCCATCAAATCTGACCCAGAAACTAGCATTAGCATTAGCATTGGCATTAACATTAGACCATAGCTGCCATTAAAGGTGCTCAGAAACCAACTCCAACTCTTCTTCAGTACCTTTAGCACTGACAAGAGAGTCACCATATGTTCATTTTTGGGGCATATGCAGAGGGCAGGCTAACAACACCATGGTATTTATATATTAACCCATCAATAGAAATGGGTGCTTTTATGAAACTGGGTTTATTTGGTTTTTAGACCTAATAATAAAATTGAAATTTAGACTTCTAATGATGACCTGAGATGTTTGGAAAAAAAAAAAAGATATTCTTACTCTGATATACTCTGATACTCTGATATTCTTACTCGTACTCAAACTTAATGAATTTTTAATGAAATAATGGAGCCAAAAATAGAACCAAAACTGGGACGTGAAAAACTACCTAGGTGTCAGTGCATTTTATCATGAAAACATTGCTTGAAATGCTCTAATATAGCGCCATAAATAAAGACACTGTGTTAAATTTGTTGATTCTAGTGTGTTTTGTAATCCAGGCATGCAGATTTTTGGTGAATCTCAGTCTCATTCCGGGTTTTGTGTGTAACCCATCGTGTCCACTCGCATTACATACAGAACTTGCCCATTTAAACACAAATACATCACTAGTGATTTTGCAGCAGGACTCATTTTTGTGAAATGTTCTGCCTTGCATAATTAAATGTAATTTTGTGTCCTTTTTTATCACGTTACATGCAGATTTTTTGCATGAGAATAATATAAAAATGTGTTTTATCGGAAAAATTGTTTCGCTTTTATTTCAGTAAATACTTTTTTTTTTTTAAAAATTGAGCCAAAGTGCTTCTAAACTTGCTTCATAACATTAGTCTACATCTGGGTTGAATTTGTAGCACCTCTGTCCTGTTTTTAGGGACCAGATACATAGATAAAAAACTGTTGGTAGTTGTGTCTGTGAGTTGACAACAGAATGATGTACGAGGTGAACTACTATAAGTGACAAATAGTGTTTTTATTTGAGATAATTAAATTTTCGTTTTATTTTTTCAGAGCAAAAAAACACAAATGCAACAAACTTTAACTCTCTGACAGCTTTGGACACTATCAGAACAAATGATCAAACTGAGAGTGAATAAAACTCCTTAACAAACCAGCAGGGAAATGGAAATTAAATGAAGAATTGATGAAGCTATTCTTCTCTCCAGGTTCCTCAACTCATCTACTAATCATTTAGGCTGGAATGAATCACTGCGGCTTTATTGGTGTGATGCGAAAATTGTGTTTGTATCACGATTCGAACCTAATAAACGAGGAGAAAAGTGAAAAATGTGACAAGAAATTGGATTTCTCGTTCAGCTGTACTGTAAGTAAATCATGCTTGGATTGCCTATTATATTGTTGTTTGGTCTCAGCGGTGCCTTCAAGTGTTCTCCAATGTGCTTCAAACACTGGATTTTGAAATGCATTGAATATTTTACCTCCTGAGAACAGTCCCTTCTCTGATTTGCAAATGAATCGCTGCGGAGTTCACCTTAAAATGCAGAAACTCACCGTTGAACTTGGGGATCACTACGAATTTGACGACCATTTGCAGGATGTTGTCAAGGGAGCTGACCTGTTGGGCGGGAGTTGACAGTTTATTCAGTGGGGTTTAACATTTGCATGCAGTGACTGGTCTTAGAACGCTGCTCTCACCTGGAAATCTCCAATGTAGCTTGTCCTCAGGGTCACATTCATTCTGTGCAAATGAGACCAAATTAGACCGTGACGCTCATTTTTAATTCTAATTTTTTTTACCGGGACCTTTTGGCCTCCTTTATCTATTCTGTGAACAAATTCTGATGTTTTTGGAAACTCACTTGTTGAGGCCGACGGCACCGGCCACCCTCATCCCGCTGACAAACAGTCGAGCGCTGACGCTGGTGTCCTGTCGAGATGAGGATGAGTGAGTTTAACCCTTTAACCCCTGACGTGTCAGTGGTGAGCGTTCTGAATGAACCATTTATTTTAATATTTAGAAAAATTAAACCATTGGCTCAATATGTCAAATTTCTAAATGTGCTTTTTCTATCCATAGATATCTGAGCATGCTCAGTTTACCCCCAGCCTCCTGTGGAATGGGGGGGGGGTTAAAAAAAAAAAAAAAAAAAAAAAAATTAAAAAAAATAAAAATAAAAAAACATGCTTTGGGATTTTTTTTTTTAACACCGTTTACCATGTTTTCTTGTTTTGTTTTTACTGTTTGCACTTTTGAAGTGATTTTCCTTTATTTCATTTTTTTTACTGTGTCTTTTTAACTGAGTTTTGACCGTGTAACTGCTGCCTGGAGTTCAACAGGTATTAAAACATTTCAATTAGCAACAACAAAAAAAGCAAAACAATCCAAAATAATTAACAAAATTTATAAAAGTAATTAAAAAAAAAAAACAAACGTAAGTAATCAATAAAATCCACTGTGTGATTATGTGTAATTACAGGTTATTTCAATTGGCAACAAAAGAAGCAAAACAATCCAAAAAAAATGAACAAAAGTTATCAGAATGTTCATAAATACAAGACCGTAAACAAAAATAATCAACCTATGAATGAAAAGTAGCAACAAAATGACTGAAAATGAACAAACTAATCAAGAAAATTATCAAAAATAATCAACAAAACTGACAAATTAACAAATATGAATCAAAATTTTAAGAAAAAGAACACAAGTAACAAATAATCAGTAAAATCCACTGAAATATATAATTACGGGTGTTACAGTTCAAACTTTATGTGCGTCATTCTAGTGTGGTGATTTTTTATTTATTTATTTTTTGATGGTGTAACTGCTTTCTGGAGTTCAACCAGGTGTCTAAAAACAGCTGATTCCAACATCCATACATCCATTTAGTCAAAACCAGTCCGTTCACAGCAGCACTTTCACTGTTGTCATGTGTCAGGGGTTAAAGGGTTAACGTACCAGGTTTAGCACAAACAGAGGGGAGAGCGTGGCGTTGGGCTGGATGGCGTAGGCCGTCACCGTGCCGCTGGCTTGGACCATCATGTTATTGGGTTGGAAAGAGGTGACTGGGGTTTTGGCTGTTTTTACCAACAGTTTCATCATCAGACCTGGGAAAAGTTTGGGAAGCTGCAAGAAAAGGCACACTGCCAATGATGACACACACTGCCAAGTCATAAATCTGAGATTTCAGAGGAAACAAAAAACAAAAAACAGCGAGGATATAAACCATAAACTGCTGACTAAACAAGATTCCCCGTCTTTAGACTAATTCATGAGAAATCAGGTTCAATAAACAAAGAGAATTTACAGCTGAATATACACGATATGGACAAAAATATTGGGATATATTGAATTCAGGCGGGTGTTTTTTAATGCAAGAAATATGTATTATTGTGTCAGAAATAAAAAAAGTGTCTGAAAGTAAAGAAATGATGTAATAATACATTTGTTAAACACTATATCTTTTATGCTTGACTGTAAATAATAATTTTCTACCACAGCTAACCATCTAATTTCTCCTTTTTTTTTTTTTTTTTTTTTTTTAAATATTATACCTGTAATATTATCTGCAATATTAAGTTTCAGTTTCAGTTCACAGATCACTGTTGATCCACAAAGACACATAATGTTTAGTAACAGGCAGAATATTGGTCAAATTGCTCTTATGTCTATGCAGGCGTTTCAAGTTATTCATATTTAGTGTGGGCAGTTTGTAAATGTAAACGTAATTTTAACAGTAGACGAGGGCCAACCACACTGCAACGGCCCGATGCATCATAATTAGAACAGCTGCAAGTACAGAGACGATGCAAATTCACAAACTCCAACACAGTCTGAACAAGGTACAAAAAGAGGAACAGGGCACAAATGAAAAAATGCACTGCAAGAAACACAGATACATGCATAATCATAGGTTTTACTTGTTATACATTAGAACAGGGGTCTCAAACATGCGGCCCGGGGCCCAAATGCGGCCCGCCAAAGGTTCCAATCTGGCCCAAAAAATAATAAACCCATATTTTATTCTTGGTTTGATGTGGAAAAAATATTAAATTATGCCTATAAATAATAATAAACAACTTCAAATTTGTGATTTTGTTTTAGTATTGTTAAAATAACAATAAATGATGAAAATATTTACATTTAAAAACTATCCTGCAACAATAACATGTGAATAACCTGAATTGTCTTTGTAGATCTGAACCATAATGCATATAAATTGCACTTTTTTTCAGGTTATTCATATCTTTTTTTGTTTGAATAGTTTATAAAATAAAGTATCTTCATAATTTAATGGGTTTCTTTTTTTTTTTTTTTTGCATTAGAGCAAGAAAGAAAATGAGTTTGAGACCCCTGCATTAGAATAAAGACAAAAAATTAGACTTTTCATTCTTTTTAGCTTATTTTGATAATATTTTACTGGTTTGATCGTGTTAACGTCTACATTTTCATACAATAAGTTCATCCCACGGGTTGGATTCCACCCTTCGTTTTGCTGGTTTGGGCCCACAGGCTGTATGTTTGACGCCCCTCATCTAAATGTTTAGAGTTTCGTTGTGAAATTTGCAGCTAAATGAAGGTTAGTAGCCCCCTAGTGACGGTGGGTTTGGTATTTTTGATGGATTCTGGTATCGTGGTACCTGTGGGATGAAGGCTCCAAACGTCCTGGTGTTGAGTCGGATGGGGGAAGCGGGCGGGATCTGTCAGGACACAGTACAGGCAGCTGATTGGTCAGTGGATCCTCATGATAAGTACATGACATATGTTCCAAAGATTAGTTAATAAAGATCAAACATACAAATTGATAAGACCACAAGAACTTACACCAATCTTAACATACAAACAAAAACAAACAAATATATGCAAACGGATTCTTAACCATTAGTTCTCTAGTTAGTGATTAATTTGCATCACAAACCATGTCCACGAAGAAAAAGTCACACATCGTAATCACTTGGCCCTATTTTCTCTCTCTTTTGGCGCTTTTCCACTCCATGGTACCGGCTCTACTCTACTCGACTCTACACGGCTCTTTCTCTTTTCCATTACGAAAA